>UESW01001463.1:380693-455886 GCA_900491605.1 Calamus simplicifolius
GAGATAATGCGAGCCATCACAGAACACATTCGGGAAACAGGATGCGCGCACACACTTTGTATAAGGTGGTGCAGAGACTAATAGGCCGGAAGTGCTGAGGAGAGGATGCATCAGACCGTTTGGGCACCAGGGTGATAAGAGTCCGCTTCCAATCTGCTGGAATTGCTTTAGATTGAAAAAAAGCTGGATAGCTTGCACCACCTCCTGTCCTACAATATCCCAGTAGTGGCGAAAGAAGATAGCCGGGAATCCATCAGGTCCAGGAGCCTTGTCAATACCAAGATCCCATAAGCCCGCCGAATATCATCCTCAGAAATCGGACGGATGAGAAGAGCATTCTCCACATCAGAAACCCTAGAGGAGGGGGGGACCGGGAAAATAGGGAACCCCTCACCAGAGTGCTCAGACCATCTAGACTGAAAGAAATTGAGCATCTGATCCCTGATCATATGGAACTCCTCCTGAGGGTTGCCCTCCTCATCAATAAGCCGTCTAATGCGGTTCGCAGCACGGCATTTAAGTGTAGCCTGGTGAAAGAATCTAGTATTGGAGTCCCCTTCCTGAATCCACTGAATGCGGGATCTCTGCCTCCAAAAAGTCTCCTGTTGTAACAAAAGAGAGTGATGAAGAGACAGGTTGGTTCTAAGGGTCAGAAGATCAGAATCAGGAAGAAATCCCTCTTGGTCCTCCTTAGACTGCAGAGACGAAATAATAGACTCAGTCTGCTCAACCCGTCGAGCAATATCGCCCACCTCCCTTTTACTCCAACTACATAGTCTACGTCTAGCAAGAACCAGACGTCGAGAAAGTCTGTAGGTGGCACTTCCTCTGACAGACAACCGCCAAACCTGTGAGATAACAGTTCTAGCAGAAGAATAGAAAGTCCATAATTTCTCAAATCGGAACACCCTACTCTGCTGGAAAGGCACATCAGTAGAAATCAGAATAGGACAGTGATCCGAAGCAATTCTAGACAGATGGGTAACATTGGCTGAGGGAAAAAGCTGGAGCCACTGAGAATTGGCCAAGGCTCTATCCAGTCTTTCCCAAACTCTAGCAGAACCCTGACGATTGTTACACCAGGTAAACTGAGGCCCAGAGAATCCCAAATCCAAAAGACCAGCTGAAGCAATGAAGTTTCTGAACTCAGATCTTTCAACTGTATCAACCGCCTGCCTGCCACCTCTTTTCTCATTGGCCCCGATAATGCAGTTGAAATCACCCGCAATAAGAGAAGGAATACCCTGGGAAAGCAAAGAATGAATCTCAGCCCATAGCACCCGGCGCACTCTGAAGTCAGTGCTAGCATAAGCACCCGAAAGAAGCCAGGGAGCATGATGTCCGTCAGAGACTACCAGAGCAACTTGTTGACCACAGTAATGAAATGCATCCACTTTGATATTTTCAGCTCTCCACAAAACCACAATCCCTCCGGAGAGACCAACAGAGTCAATAGCATAGGAAACCCAAGATCTGGAGACCATGCATCGGAAACGATCAAGACTGGTCCCCGATAACCGAGTTTCTAGAAGAACACAGATATCAAAACATGAAGCTGCAAAAGCCTCCCAAACGCAGAGCGAAACGATGGTTTCTGGGCTCCGCGCACATTCCATACAAGAATCTTCATTCAGAGGTATGAAAGGGGGGGATCCCTACCCTATCTCCCATCATCTCATCAACAAGGCGGTCGTTAGCTGGAGGAGAACCCACAGGTTCCTTGCCCCTGCAATCCTTCAGATGGAACGAGTCCATGGATACAACTTCCACATCCTGTAGAGCGGGGTCCTTAGCACAAGATGATTCCATGGCTACAGCCTCCTCCCCCCGAAGGATAGCCGTCTTGAGCAAAAGGACCGCGGAGGCATGATTAGATGCTTCCAACTGGACTGGCAAGGAGAGAGCTGAATCAGACGGCAGACCTGGCCTTTCCTTACGATGAGACTTCTTATTCCCTGGTCCAGAGAGGTCAGGAGACCCCCGGGAAGAGTCACCAGTTGCTAGAAAAGTGAAAGACCCCTGTGATCTAGCTTTCCCTCCAGTAGAAGTTTTCGCTTTCCCTTTTGTGGTCCTGGAAATCACTCGCTGAGGAGCAAGGTCCACAGGCCGGGTCCTCTTGGAAGGGCCAGAGTAGCCATCATCCCGGGACTTAGGATGTTCAATTGATGTATCGGGATATAAGCATTCAAAAGGATTGGATTCACTGCCCTTTTCAGCCCCTTTTGTTAAAATTTTCTGAAACTTTGCTACAGTAGCAACCGGCACAGGGCCTTCTTCAATCATCTCATTCACTGAACCCAGGGAATCCTCAGCCTGGCTGCCAGAGACAACGATGCATGGGATCGGAATCGTCTTCTCTGCAAGAGCCAAATCACCCTGGGCCTTCGTCACCGAGGCTGGAGAGAGTGAGGCAGAACCCCTGCTCGGCTGCCGGCGGGCTGGATTCTTAGGGAGCTGCCATCCATCGGCCAAAGCAGGGGATGACCCGGGAGGAGTAATACGGACACCCGACGGAGGATCCTGGCTGGATTTCCGGCATCTGATAGCAGCCATCCAGGGCCCAAAAGCAGGGCCGGAAGACGCCGCGGAAGAATCCGTCACAGCAAGGCATGATCCATTGATGCATTGATCCACAATCATCACAGATTCCTTCAAGATTTTCGTATGAGAATTGTTGCCAAAATGGTTCTCTGCTTCCACGGATTCGAGTTCCTGGCCGGAGAGGCGAGCCTAGATCCACTCGGACACAGGCCCGAGCAAAGCTTCCACGCTTCCTAGCCTTGGTTGCTTCATCGGAGTAAAGGAATTCCCCGGCCACTGCAAGGATGGACGAGAGAATTTCGTCACTCCAGAACTCAATTGGAAGCTGTGGCAGCCGTATCCAAAGCAGAGCAGAGTGGATGGAGCTGTCGACTGGGACGAATTCCGGACGCCACTCTGCCGTGATGATAGTTTGTCCATTAACAACCCATGGTCTTCCTAGTGCAAGAGCCTTAGCTCGGATATCAGAGAAGTGGAAGATGAAGTGCTTGTTTGCCAAGGCAAGAGCTTCAATGTCACCAGTCAGTCCTGCTCGATGGAACTCACGAACGATAAAATCTGGCGGAATCCATCAAGAGAGGCAGCGAGCTAGGATGGCATGGCTCCCCCACCGTTCTTCTTCAGCATCCAGAGTATGCAGAGGCACTTGGACAACACTCGGGAACCTCCGTTCCAGCTCTGCCACGACCGACGGGGGAGGCGACGGAGCAACCCACTCGAACCCACTGCTACGGGCCCGATGCCACGCCGTGCCGGACTGCCCAGCCCCGACGGAATCACCAGGACGCGGTTGAGCTTTAGTCCCCATCACCCAGAGAAGCAGAGCCGAGAAGATGGATCACAGAGCCGGAGATCAGAGAAGAAGAAGTCGTAGCCCGAATCTTAAAGCAGACTCGGCAAAGCGCGCTTCTAACACCGAAAACATGGACTTCTCTCTCCTCTCTCTTGCTCCCCTCTTTTCTTAACAGGTCCTTAAAGCGTTCACATTTGTGGCACCAATAACATCGAGTTTCCTTAAATTGGTTAATCCTTCGAGTGATTGTTTCTCAGTTCCCATATAATATTGGCTATCAGCCTTTTTGAATTGATTGTTGAAACACTTCTATAGAGTGTTCGGTAGCAAGTAATCTATCTAAATTATCGATAATTTAAAAGGGACTCACCAGATAACTATGTTTGATACGTATTTTGAATGGTAATTAGGAATGGATAGTTATCCATATATTAGAGATGTGGTAATCTAATAAATTATTTTTTGATAAAATTATCCTTTTTTTTTATTTGATCACTCTCTACTCATATTCGTCTTTATCTATCTCGCTAGAACCTTCATATTGAAGGTCCCGAGCCACATCCTCTTCTATAGAACGCAGATCTCCATCACCCAGTAGCCCTATGGCGGCAAAATTTCTTATGGTCGATGCTTTCAGCATCCTTACTGGTCGCTTCGAATATCATTTATAAATATAATTTTTTAAACATTATTATTTTATAAATATATTTTTTAAATTAAATATATAATAATATATAATTTTTTTAATAAATTTAATTTATGAGTATTTTAAAATTTTGATGTTATATGACTAGTAATATTTTGTCATACCAAACACAGTAATTAATATTATTATATAATTTATTATGTGGTAATCTATGTTGTAGGTAATCCGCATTACCATTCAGAATTACTAGCGATGCACCAAATACAACCTAAGTGATTGATGGTCAATAACGATATGAGATAATTGTTCCTCAATATATGAGACCAACAGCTAATCCAAATTGATCATTAATAAAAGATAGCTTTTAACTAATAAAAAATAATAAACAATTATCTTTATTGTCATAAAAGGTAGCTTTTAATAAGTAAAAATATAGTATACAATCATATTTATTGTTTTCCCATAAGTAGGCTGCGAAGCCCTACTTTTTCAATTTTGAACATTTCTCACCGTATTTCATCATATATATATATATATATATATATATATATAAAGAATTTGTGAGAGCTTATGCCTGTGAATATTTAGTTTTATGTATTGAAAAAGATTTTAAATGCCTATGCAAGATTAAGGAGCCTAAATATTACTTTTTTTGCTAGCATTTTTGGGTGAAGTCTTGAGTTATGACAATTATAATGGTAACAAAACAGATCTAGCCCATGGTTTATGTAGAATAAGAAACAATACATATGAACACGATTTGTTTATGATTAAATTTAATTGAATTTATACATATACCCTTAGCTTGATAAGGGCTTCAGGACTTGAACGAAGGACTAAGAAGAAGCTCATGCTGACGAGTTTTTAATTTCTTATCAATTATATACTAAAAAAATCTAAACATCTATATACAATTAAAGAGTCTAATTGCCTAAATTATGCTTTCTTACCAGCTTTTTGGGTGTGGTTTTGGATTATGATAGCGACACCATTCAGCCAATGAAAGGTAGGCATATATATATATAATACGCTACTTTATTTGATCAACTACTACAAATGATAATCAACTCACATTAATCTGAATGAAGAAAATTTTGGAAGCAACGATTGCCCTACCCATTCAAAGTCCACTAATTCTCAATAAAGTCAATAAAGCTTGGAAAACACTTTGTACACCGCCTCCGGTGCAGCAAGGCCTACGTGGCCTGCACAGCTCCTTCCTATTGGTCCACATGGATCCCATGTGGCCTGACATGATGTGACAGAATAGCAGAGAGATAATGTTACTTTTTAATCGTACATCCATTAAAAGTCGTTCAGCCTTTTTACCCAAAAAAAAAATCTTATTTAACTTCACCGGCAAACCCATCATAGGTTTTTTTCCATCATTTTTGTGTTGTTTGCCTAGGTGATAGAAGCGTGCTCCTTGGGCCATGAAACCATGATTAAAAAAAAAAACAAAGAAGAAGATAAAGGTCCTGTTCCAAGAGCTGGCAACATATATTACCCTGAGGCAGGTAAACCTTCCATGATGAGGACCCTCCACCTGGTGGTTGCCCTAAACTCTCTTCAAAGCAGCTTAAGACAAGCCTCGCCCCTTTCCCTTTAACCAGTCCATTCCTCCCACCAAACCCCTTTGAAAAGTCTTTGTTATATGGTCTTCGGTGCAGGTTGTGTATATGGTCTTTCTGTGCATATGACCTGCACTGAATGTGATGATCAGTTCATACATGAATTCATATTAAAAAACTCATTTATAGATCCTACATCACATATGCGGGACTATGCATAGATAAATTATCCAGCTTGATGCAGATTATGCTGCACAAAAATGACGTGCAAAAACTTTTTCAAACCCTTATCTCTTGTTTGGTTTGCCTTCATGATCGAATGAAAATTAAAAAAACTTATTGAATCGATTTCGAGCCTATCCAACCTGATTTTATTTTTAATTTTTAATATTGATATTTTATTATTTTTATATTATTTAATTAAAAATTAATTATAATATTATTTGATCCGATTAAAATGATTTATTCGATTGAAATCGACAATTCAAATGCTAAATCGATTCGTTATTCGGTTTACTTTTTAAAATATTATGACGGAGTCAGCTCAAACGAAATTAAATCAGTCAAATTGATTGATCAATGATTCAATTGTTAAGTCAGTTCGTTGTTGGATCCGGTTTTAAAACATTGGGGGTAGAGTTAGCTCAAAGGAAACTTATTCCTCCACCCCCTTCCTCCCAAAGGCCACGTATTACGGGCCCCTGCAGCGGATCAGCGTCCGCCATGGTCAAAATTTCAATTGGACCGCCGCCGGCCGCTAAGTCGCTAACCCCGAGCCTCCGTAATTAACGAGATAATACGCAATTAAAATGGTAGCTTAGGGATAATGATGGCAGTTTCCTTTCTCTATCTCAACGAGGGCATGATCGTAACTACGTGCACCCCCATCGCGAGGGTAGGCGCCATCTCCGCGGATTGACCGGCGTTAGTCTAGCCAAAAAGTGTAAAGAATACGGAGCCCCAATATCTTACCAAACGCCCTGTAGACCCCTGTAATGCGGCGAGGCGAACGACAGTGGTGAGATCGTTGGGACGCACACAGTGCGCGCTGCTGGAAGAAGAGAGGCGCACCGAAAAGAGAAAGCTGTGGGAGAAAAAAGAAAAGGAGAAGAAATCTGGCAGCGAGAAAAGACGAGTCCGAAACCGACTTGGCCTTCTTCTTCTTCTTCCTTTCCCTCTTATTTTATTCACAATTTTTACTTAGTCCTAAGTTTTAACGACTATATATATATAAAAAAAAAAGGCGTCGTTACTCCTGATAAATTTTTACCAGCCAACATTATAAAAGCTTTCTCTGAGACCACACCTCACGGCCTCTAGTTTTTGTTTTTATTAGTATTATTGGTTTTTTGGCCGTCACCAGGTCACACCATCTGGTTTAGGATAAAAGTCATTTAATTTATAAATTAATCACGACTATTGTTAGTTAGATGGTTGGCCCTAGAGGAAGGAGATGAAATAATAATTAACGCTCCAAACTACAAGAGAGAGTCGGTCCGGTCATTGGCGTGGAATCCAAGCTCTCCATCTCTCTCTATTAGCCGAGCTGAATCGAAGAAGCATCGGAGGTTTCGAAGAAAGCATCGGAGGTTCCATCTCTAGCGTTCTCTTTGGCGGAATTGCCAGGGTACGTCTCTCTCTCTTTTTCTCTCGGTGCTGCTTGCGAGCTAAGTTGGAGCTAAGTTGGTTAGATCGGTGGATTTGGATCTCTCATGGGCCAAATCTCTCATGGGGTTGTTTGGAGTTGATTGTTTTGAGTATTACTCTCTCTGCCCCTCTCTATCTTTAGATTAGTTTCTTCGGGAGGGATTTAGTGAAAGGGGTTTGCTGCATTTAGATCTCCATGAGAGTTATTTGGAGATTGGCTTCTTGAAGCATTTAATGCTATCTTATATATATATATAGGAAGGAATTGAGTAGATGATTGAGCTTACTTTTTGCTGCTTTATCTCTTGATTTGATAACAGTTGCAGTATCTCTTGATTTGATAACAGTTGCGGAATCTCCGCTTAGAGTTGATTGGACTTCGACAGTTAAATTTATTCTGTCATTTTGATTTTGGATAAGTAGCGGTACAATAGAATTTAATAGATCTCTCTAATCAAGAAATTTGAGTTTTTTTTAACAGTTTGAATAGGATTTTCCAAATTGCTTGATTTTTCTCCTTTACTATCTGAGTCTTCCGTTTCTCTTAACCTTCGAAATTCAAAAATTTTGAATAAAAAAATTTCCATGGTTTTGAAATTTAAAACCTCCAAGCGGATCTTTTTACCTTTTCCGCCCCAAAGGACTATTCCTTTCTTCTGATTTGGGGATCTGGCGTGGTTCAAAAATGCTTTTGTTTCGAAGAATTTGGAGGGTTACGCGTTGTCAAGGCCTCTTTGTCGAGGTGCTTTTTTTTTTTTTTTTGGCTCCTCTTTAGGTCACGATGGTTTTTTCTTTTGAAAACCCCTTATCAATCATCTCTTATTGAACTTTTCCAAGAACACGGGCTTGAAACTAGCGTTTCTTTTAACCATTCTTAGGGTTGGGCTTGATTATTGTAGTTCCAGGAAAAAAGAAAAAAAGAAAGATGTGGGATTTAGTTTAATTTAGAGTGTTTTTGTAGTTAAAGTGAGCCAGCAGATGGTTGTGTCATCTGCCCTACAAGTTATTTCATGCTTCATTTCACTGTCTTGCGAGTATTAAAAGAAAGCAATTGCTACCACAGATAAAATGGAGGACTTGATGAGAAGGATTAGTGTTCTTAAACTTACAGATAAAACTTAAATTAAATTGGCTATTGTTAAATCAGTTACCAGTTTTCAGTTTGGAAGTAAATTTTGAAATATGATTTTTTGTGGTTCACACAATATAATGGTTCACAATCATTGGCAGATATGAGATTCTCTGTATTTTTGGTAGACAATTTTAGGAGAAGGTGCATATTGTATTCATGTATTTTTTTGGTTTGCAGTGATTGGAATGCACTTTTCATATGTGAATCGACAATTTACATTGCAAGTCTTGTAGAATACGGGAGTCTATTTAACTTCATTTTTTTTCAAAAAAAAAATATATCAAATGAGTTGTTTGGATCAGGTTGGAAGCCATTTTGGTGATCGGGAATGGTATTAACCGGATAATGTTTGAACTTAGGGTTTTGGTTTTTGGTTATGAGAGAGAGAGAGAGAGAGAGAGAGAGAGACAATAATGAAAAATTAACTACTGCCTAGTTTCAGTCTCTATGTCTGACTTGTGTTAATATTTTAGGTTCTGACATGGATATTTTGATCAAATGAGACCCACTCTGCTGCCACCATATTGGTTGTCTATTTGTGTGTAATATGTACTACTTCAATAAAATCTAGGGAGATGTACAGTTTCTGGGTGTTGTTTACCATTTTGTTTAAATTACTGTAATTCATGATTGATTTTTGTTTACTTTCTGTGTTGTATTTCAATTATTGCTTAATTGTTTGAACAGATGTTAGTGAAGGTTGGTCACATTGATTTCCTTGGACTCTTTTGCTTCAGGTGAACTGCAGCAGTATTGACAGCATCACAGGGTGGTATTGCTTCTGAGTGACTAGCAAATTACAATCTCTGACAGCAAGCTTGCTAGTTTGATTGTTAGCGAAGCATCTGACATACTAGATGAGAAGTTGGCCGGCTGAAATTGCTGGTCTACCTTACAGAGCTTAATGGAACAGTGTTCATTAAAAAACTGCAGGGATAATTGAAATTGACTTCTTGCATATGTGATCCATTCTAGATTTATATGCATTCATTTCCCATAGAGGTTTAATATCATATAATGCAAGATATAGAACATTTTGAAGAGTTTGTTTGGTGCAAGATGAAGAGGTGGTCTGGAGGTGTCATATTAGTGTTTTTATTTATGTTGCTGGTTTTGAGGTATGGGATCATGGAAACCAATTGGTGGGAACATCATTTTATAATCCTTTTCTAGCAATACTTCTGACCATCTAAGGTGGCTGATTGTCAAAGACCCACCTGCAGCTCAAAATCCAGAAAATTGGTCCCAAGTAGTCCAACTGATACATTAGTCTCCAACCTTTCTGTGCCAAAAAATCTTTCTGATGGAGAGCTACGAGCTCTGCAGACTTGGAACCATTTGCACCACTTAATCAGCCGAGCAGGGGGTTTGCCTAATGCAGTTGAGGCTATCAAGGAAGCTGGGACTGCATGGGGCAGTCTTATGGCCTCAGTTGTGGATGAAAGGTTGATTAGTTCTGGAAACGTTAGTGCACAACAGAAAGTAAAAGAGAAGCAGTGCCCATATTCTATTAAAAGAATGAATGCTTCGGAATTTGGTGATGGTCATTTTAAGTTAAAAATTCCTTGTGGACTGGTTCAGGGTTCTTCCATTACTTTTATTGGTACTCCAGGTGGCCTTCTGGGTGATTTCAGGATTGATTTAACAGCAACAGCACTTCCAGGGGAACCAGATCCTCCAATTATTTTGCACTATAATGTTCGACTGCATGGTGATAAAATTACAGAGGATCCGGTAATTGTCCAAAATACATGGACTGTAGCTAATGACTGGGTGCAGAGGAGCGTTGCCCTTCTCCAAATCATGATGATAATAAGAAAGGTATTAGTTGCTTGGAGAAATTTTAACCATGATTGAAATTCCGTTGAAGTGTCACTTATCAACTTTCTATGATAGTCCTGATTTACATGGTGAAATTTGGGCTGGTGTCTTACTTCCTCCCTTGCTTGATTTCTCTGTTTCTTCTTTGCTGAACCAAGTTTATATTTGTTCTTGTACTATCATGTGGGATGAGGCTTGACTGTCATGCATGCTGTTCATTTTTTAAAAGGCTTTTATAATTTGTATTTATATCAAGTTTTCCCCTTCCTTTTACAGCATTGATAACATTTGTCCCTGTGATATTTGCTTGAAGTTATGAGATCACTGTGCTGTGAATGTCATATTCTAGGTTTTAGTTTTTTTTTTTCTTTCCTTTTTTCACCAGGAAACTTCAAGTTTCAACATTAAGTTTTCTATCCTTACACTATACCTTTGAGATGAATTTAATTTCTACATTAACCGTTCTAATAGAAGCTGGATGAACCACGGATGATTTCTTCCCAAATGCATGAGCTTAGACCATAAAGTTGACAAGGTGATTATCTAATGTGAGTTTCTTTTCATTCCCCAACTAGTCTTGGCTGTCACCTATTTGTAGAGGGGTTGATGCTTATTTGAGAGCTAGTCTTAAGGCTCTCAAAGGTTGTAGGTTCATGTTTTGGTTCACAAAGGTGACCTGATGGAGGCAGGATGAGGTGTTAGATGAAATTTAAGGATTGTTGAATGGTTGCCTCATAATGGAGTAAGCTACTAACAATGGTCAAGAAAATTTTTTCAATCTAACTTGCGGTCTTATGTCTATTATGCTTTTATGCAACATAATTCTCCAATGTCAATTATGTAAACTGTTCCTCATGGTAAAAGAATGTTATCTTAGGTAGATCATGTGATACCATAGGCAATAATGACGAGTTTCCAAAATAATAAAGATGATGTTTGTAACATGAATTCATCAGATATGGTCTATATTTTGTTTTACTGTGGACCTACGCCAATCTAGTAAGAGACAAGCTCAAAAGCAACACCATAGGAAATAAAATGATCGGGAACTAGAATATATGTCTATCATTTGATATGAAATTGTTGGGCACTAGTTGGAGAATCAAGCAAGATATAGATGGGTAAACAATCAAAAGGGTATGTAGGAGGCACATGCATAGTCACAAACCAGTGATCAACTGTATGTACCTGTATCCTAAGTTAACTAGATTGGAACCTATGAGAGTTCAATTTACTTTGTTCTGCTATCACTCCTCGATCTAGGACCAAGTTTAGCACGTCCTCATCATTTTAATTGTTCGTATATGGGATCAAAAGTTATATAAAAATAAAGGAGATATTCAAAACTGTGCAAATTATAGAGGGATTAAGTTGATGAGTCATACAATAAAATTATGAGAGAGAGTAATAGAAAATCGAATAAGAGCTAAAACTTTGGTGTCAAATAATCAATTTGGATTTATGCCTCGAAGATTGATCATAGAAGCTATTTATCTATTAGGAAGATTGATGGAGAGGTATAGGGAAAAGAAAAAAAAAGACCTTTATGTGGTCTTTATTGATTTAGAGAAAGCATATGATAGAGTTTCTAGAGAAACAATATGATGGATTTTAGAGAAAAATGGAGTTACCAAGAGGTAGATAGAATTGATAAAAGATATGTACGATAGAGTAATAACTATTGCTAAAACAACAATAAGAGAAACTAATGAGTTTTTAATTACCATAGGTTTACATCAAGGATCTACCTTAAGTTCGTATCTTTTTGCACTAGTTATGGATGAATTAACCAAACATATTCAAGATGATATCTCATGGTATATATTATTTATAAATGATATAGTGCTGATTGATGAAACTAAATATAAGTAAATGCTAAACTAAAGATTTGAAGAGAGGCTTTAAAATCTAAAGGTGTCAAGATTAGTATAACGAAAATTGAATACATGAAATGTAATTTTAGTGGAAGTAGAAATAGAAATAAAGATAGTGAAGATTGCAAGCCAAAAGATATTAAGGAGTGAAAATTTAGGTATTTGGGATCAATTATTCAGTAAGAAGGTGAAATAGGTGAAGATGTAATCATAGAGTTAAAGGAGGATGGATTAAGTGGAGTGCTTCGGAAGCATTGTATGATCAGCGCATCCTATTAAATTTGAAAGAAAAATTTTATAAAACTGCTATTAAGCCAACGATGCTATATGGAATAGAGTGTTGGGTAATACTAAAACAACATGTGAATAAATTAAGTGTAACAGAAATGCTTATGTTAAAATGGATATGTGGTAAAACTTTAAAAGATAGAATTAGAAATAAACATATAAGAGAAATGATAGGAGTAGCCCTAATTGAAGATAAAATGAGAAAAAATCGATTACGGTGGTTTGAAAATATACAACGAAGACCTTTAGATGCTTCAGTTAGAAAGGGTAATCTTTTAACAATTCATGGTAAGGATAGAGGTAAAGATAGACCTAAACTAATATGAACAAAAATAATTAAAAAATATAACTATTTGTAATTTGAATGTCGACTTAGTTTTGAATAGAGCTGAGTGGAGGAAGCAGATTCATGTAGCCGATCCCATGTAGTTGTGAAAAGACTTAGATGAGTTGAGTTGAGTTGAGTTGAGTATATGGGATCAAAAGTAAAAATGCATATTATGTTCCTTTATCTTAGTGTCATGCTGAGCATATTGTCTTGTTAAAAATCTATTCATTTTTTTTTCAGATGCAGTCATGCTAGATGCTAACCGTTCTGTATTTAAGGTTCTTGAGGTGTTATAAGGGAACTTATTTCGTGGGTGCCAATCTTTGATGGCTTAGAATAATCAGGCTGAAGAGTGAACCTATGCCATGTAGTTTGTTTCCCTCTTCATTACAAACACAAAGTTTTGTGAATTTTCTTCACCATCATTTTTTTTCTAATTTTATGATTTTTCTTTGTTATTTCCTTTTCTTGCAGTGGATGACTTGGAGAAGTGCAGTGCGATGGTGGTTAAAGATGACAAGCAGGTCTTTGCATCTAGACATTCCAATGCTTTAAAACAGCCTTCTACCACAAAAGAGTCACCTAGAAGATATTTTCCATTAAGCAAGGATATCTTGCCATAGCCATTCTACGAGTGGGAGTGGAGGGAATCCAAATGACAGTGGATGGGAAGCACATAACATCCTTTGCTTACCGAGAAGTACTCACTCTGCCTACACAGCCATTTGTTTCTGTTTAGTTACTGATACAAGTCTAGGAAGGGTTGCCATCTTAATTTAACTGTTTTTAGATTTTTTGTCTTGCCAGACTTGGAGCCTTGGCTTGTCAGTGAAGCAAGGATTTCTGGAGACATTATTTTGATCTCTGTCCTAGCCATCTTAATTTAACTGTTTTCAGATTTTTTGTCTTGCCAGAGCTTGGAGCCTTGGCTTGTCAGTGAAGCAAGGATTTCTGGAGACATTAATTTGATCTCTGTCCTAGCCAGCGGTTTACCCACATCAGAAGATTTAGAGCATGTTATGGACTTAGAAATGCTAAAGTCGCCACCTATGCCCATTCATAAAGCTGTAGATCTTTTCATTGGCATCGTTTCCACAGCAAACAATTTCAAGCGGAGGATGGCTGTTCGAAGAACATGGATGCAATATGATGCTGTGAGGTCTGGAGCAGTTGCAGTGCGGTTCTTTGTTGGCTTGGTAAGAATAGGAAATGCAGTGATTTCTGTGTTATTCTCATTTCTTAAAAAGAAGTCATCGCATGGTAATAATAGGAAATTTGCAGCGATTGCTGCAATATTCTCAATTCTTAAAAATAAGTCTGTGATTTATTGCCTGCTAAGACTGCTTGTATATGACAAAATTAGCTGGGAACTCATATGCTTTAGACAGGTTGCAAACTACTCAAAATGCTCTTGATCCATCAAGTTGTAACTTACATGCTTTTCTAACAGTATTACCAACCTACATATCTAGTTTTAAGTTTACACAGTCCCATTAATTTGTTTTCACCCATTGAATGTTAAAGTTATGTCCGATTTTTATAAATTATAATTATATCGTTGCACCTGAATGGCCTAATGCTTCATACTGCCTAAGCAAACTTGCTAGTTATGTTGGATGCAGGAGTCCAGGCAACTTTTAATCATCACCATTATCCTGATTTTGTTTAGTTTATGAAATCTCATTAATATGCAGTACAAGGTTTAACCTTCTTTGTGATAGAGAATTTGCCTCCGATTTTCTTTGCCTATCTGTTTAAATTTTTGTTGTTCTGTATATGCAATCCTAATATATGCATCACTTGTCCTTTTCTAAAGGATGCTAATTTTGAAATCTTACTCAAAGAGTTACCTTAAACTGTTACCCCGTTTCCCTTCACAGCATAAAAACCAAATGGTGAATGAGGAACTTTGGAATGAGGCCCGCACCTATGGAGATATCCAGTTGATGCCGTTTGTTGATTATTATAGTCTGATTACCTGGAAGACCATAGCCATTTGCATACATGGGGTAAATTTGCACCCGAGTTAATTAAGAACCAGAAGTTCTATTGGGCTTTTGGATTTCTTTTTTTCTTTTTCTGTTTTCTTAACTGGTCTGTTCATTTGGTCTTGCAGACAGAAGTTGCATCTGCCAAATATGTAATGAAAACAGATGATGATGCTTTTGTCCGTGTAGATGAGGTGCTTTCTTCTTTAAACAATATAAATGTCACACGTGGGCTACTATATGGAAAGATTAACTCTGCTTCTCAACCTCACCGAAATGTTGACAGCAAGTGGTATATAAGCCGTGAGGTAATTTTTGATGCTGACATCTACTTATCAAGCAGTTTGCCAATGCAAAAACACCATGAAGGAAGATTAATTTTCAAAATGCCTTACTGCTTCATGGCACAATTTTATCAAGCATAACTAGCATATAATTTGCCTTTTCATTTATGTTGCCCCTAAGCGGGAACTCCTTTTAACTTTGTTGGGATAAACTTGCAAATTATGCGATTGATCCAGTAGAATCAAGGTAGTGCCTCCATCTGGATGTTTTTTCTGTTATGCTCTGAACTTTATATATGTATCTTAATTTTGTCTTCCTTTCAACACAGATATTTGTCTTCTCCTATGTTGATTTCCATCATATTTGTGATCTTTCACAGCATCTATAGACTTGCAGATTGAATTAACCTTCATTTTATAGGTGCTATTCAGCTGGCTTCTCAAGGCCAAGAAGCATGCTTGTCGTCCTTGTTAAAAATGTTTAAGCCATGTATCTTGTGGCAGGACTTCTCCATGAATTTCTTTTTATATTTCATGTCTGGACGCTAGCATTAGCTTCTTTTAAGAAGTCATGGCTTATGTCTTTTTATGTATTGCCAATTTTCCATATCTTTCATTTTATAGGTTTCTTGATACAGACACTTCTTCATACCTATGTGGCATATCAGTAATTTCCTCTGGCTGTGTGGCATGGCTACCTAGGATTGCCTGGCTCAAATGTTTGTTGTTATGCTAGTTATTCTGCAAATGATCTTAATTGCTTTTTTCCATGCAATTGATATTGCACATTGTTCACCATGCAAGTATGACTCAGAATACGCAGGGTTGATGTGTAGATGTTTAGGTTCCTCAGCATGTGTATTGCTGTTAACTGAACCTTCTCACCCCTCATTTTTTTTTTCTCCCATTCTTGATAGGCATGTTGCTTTCTTTATTCTCACTAGAGTTTGCTGTTTCTTTTTATGAAGGAATGGCCTGATGACAAATATCCTCCTTGGGCGCATGGGCCAGGATATGTGGTCTCACGAGACATTGCAAAGGCAGTTTACAAGCAGCACAAGAAGGATCGATTAAAGGTACTCAACCTTCTGTTCTTCTTGAGGTAATTTATATATGAAGGGTAGCATGTCGGACTAATCTTAGTCTTGCTTTTTGATAATATGGGACGCTACATAAATGTACTGACTTGTGGTAGCATGCACTTTCTGTTGAGCTAGATTTAATTGTATTTTTATTTTAATTTCTTTTTGAGGGGAAGCTAGATTGCTTGTGTAAACTGTATATTTTTCATGTGTAGATGTTCAAACTGGAGGATGTGGCAATGGGCATATGGATAGATGAGATGAAGAAACAGGGGTTAGATGTCAAATATGCGAAGGAGGAAAGGATCTATACTGAAGGATGTGAGGCTGGCTACGTGGTTGCTCATTATCAAGAGCCACGGGGGATGCTATGCCTATGGGAGAAGCTCCAGGAGACACACCGTGCAAGATGCTGCGGAGAATGAGTGTTGAGGTTTTGGAGCTTGCATGAGGACTAATATTTTTCCATGGCATGCCGGGTTCTTATACTATTACCGAGAACTAGAGAGAGTGATTTCACCAAATGCTGGAAGAGGACTAACCTAGGTCGGTTTACGACGGATCGGTTTGTATAGTATTAGATGAGGTTCTGATATGTTAGCCACTGAATCCTTTGTCGCTGGCAGTGTTAGGTAGATACAACTGACTCGTTTACTAGGGTTTGGTATGATTATAGGATTAAGACCTGTCTTATGTACCATATATTGGGAAGGGAAGGTCTACCATATTGTTAGTAGAATTCTCATTACAAGAGACCGAGAGGATGGTATGATTGTAAAGATTGTTATTCATAGAAATCCAATTCATTTCATTCCTATCATGTTTGCCTGTTCTATCTTCATTTACCATATCATTATAATTGAGCCTTGGCTTTCAGCAAGTGCAATCAACATAAACATTTTGGGAAAGAGCATTTGTAAGTGCATGATGTACCATTGGAGGGTAATATTTTTTTTTTTTTTTTTTCTGGATCTTAATTCAGTTTCTTTCTTGATCGTGGGAGTATGTTTGTGCCGCTTGAGTAGTTATTCAAGAGCAAGAGCTACAAGATTGATGGTCATAATTCTCTCTCAATTGATACGTACATAATAATTAAATGTACATGATAGTTACAGTGGAGTGTATGATGTTTGTCATCTAATTACCCTTATGATTTGTTTGGATTCAAGATATCTGTCTTCATATTAATTTTATGTATAACACTTAAATGTCTTTTATTTATTAAGAGAAATTCTAAAGATCACCTGCCAGAGCAACTGTTTGGATTCGATGCTATATTAGCCTGGTGAATTGGTGGTAAATTGATTGGATGACAGAAGTTCATTGTGTTCATTCTTAGCGCTCTTGGGGTAACTGGTGTCTCACTTTAATACATCAGAGAAAAAAGCACTCCACATTTCTTTTTAGAGTTTTTTTTTTTTTTTTCAAAGCCTATCTGCCTGCTTGGATCACAAAATATGAAATTGAATCATAGCGGCCTAATGAAAATACAATTCCCAGATAATAATAAAAAGTACATGCTATCGTAATATCAAGGTTCAAGACCACTAAATTGCAGATTTTGGGCAGGAAGGAATGAGTTCATCAAGGATGATGAGAAGACCAAATGACCCATTACAACACAATAGATTATCATATAATATCCTTCTACTCATCCAAGAAAACACAGCCCTGTGAAGGATCTGGTGCTTGGCATCTTCAAACCACTAATGCAATCGAATACCACAAAATATTAATCATAATACTACGAACCGAATCACTCCAAGACTTTAATTGTTGGACGGTAATAATACAACAGCCTACATACAACCAGTGCGGTGGTAGACGTTGATCAGGTGGCCATGCACCCAATGCCGTATCTTGTATTGGGAAACACCAGGAACAAGCCACTGCAAATAACTCCCACCATCAACGGGAAACTCTCCATCACCTCATCCATCTCCTTCTTGTGCCCCGGGAACAGACAGTTGGTAATCCTCTGGTCGGAGAAGGCGATCGCCGAGAACACCATCACCGACATGAGCGCGTGCACCACGTCGGCAAATCCCATCCGATAGCGGTCGTCCTTGGGGACCTCGACGCCGAGGCCGGTCTTGAAGAGGGCCAATCCCCTTGGCGTCACGAAGCCGTAGTAGGCCTTGCCGTCGGGGCCGCGGAAGCTATCGGTGAAGTGGAAGAAGAAGCAGGATAGGGCGCAGATGCCAAGGAGGACGTTGATCATGGTGGTGCTGACAGGGGAGCAGGACCCGTCGCCGGAGACCGAGGGGAGGAGCATCTCGAAGGTCAGGAGAGTGCCAGTCGGGAGGAAGTTCACCAGCATCGAAGTCTTGGAGAGGGTTTTCTGAACCCCCTTGGCCACCGCTCGCCGCTTCCGGCCGCCGTGGGCCGCGGATGATCTCGGCGAGATTGGGCATGAGCCCGATCTTGGGGAAATTTGGTACGGGGTTTCCCCGTCAACCCTGACGGAGATCCCGTCGCTTTGATCCATCTCTCAGCCGAGATTTGGAGTCGAAGGCGATGGTGGCAGCGAAGAGAGTTTGGAGAGAGGGTCCGGGGTTTGTTTTATACGTGGAAATGTTCTTCTACCAACGGCTAGTAACCGTTCCCTCCAAAAACCAACATTTTGATGGTTGGACGCAGCACCAACTCCACAAGAGTCGAGACCATGGAAACCATACCATACTCTCTGGTTTTATAGGGAATCCGTTCTGTAACATGGAAAACTAAAGATAAAAAGCACCCCAATTTGCCCAAAAGATGTGTCTCATTATGCTACAAGGGGGATTAAAGTTATAGCAAAACTAAAACCAATTCACACCTCCAATTGCAACAGAACAAATGAAGCATTGATGGGACACTATTACAAGAATTCTCTCCTTCCTGCTTGCCTGTTTGCAGATCGCTCGCTATGTTTACTCCCCACCTTGATAAGCTGACACCTAACTTGAATTGGCAATGCTTCCAGACTAATATATATCCATGTTATAAAGCTTACAAGGTGATCTTGTTCATCGCTTTCGTCAATGCACTTGCCTTCACTAGGCTTCCAATTGTGTTCACTGCAAGCTTAAGATCATCCAGGGGATTCCCAGGGACGACCCTCTTGTACAGGTAGCTGTCGAAGGTCATCTTCTGTACATATTCGTCTGCGCACATCTCCACGAAGGCCTCCCTCGCAGAGTTCGAGCGGTAGAACACCTTCTGCAGCACGTCCAGGACCTTGTAGGTTGGCCAATACATCTGGTCAAATTTCTTCAGATACTTCCTCAAGTCGCCCTCGTTGATCATCCGGGCGCCATTCTCTGAGCCTTCCACTATTGCCTCTGCACACATCTCCCACTCTTTGCAGCAAAGTAGATCCCCTCCCCAGAGCACTTGGTCACATACCCAGCTGCATCCCTACCAGTGCCACTCGTCCCAGCACCCTGTGCCATTTTACAGACATCCAACAGACTCAAAAACTTTGAGATTTGGTTAAGGTGATCAAGCCTAAAATTCACTTAGAGATGGACAAATCTGAAACAAAAATGGTACAGATGACCGACCATCTTCAAGACCCATTTCCCGCTTATTATCAATAGAAAATCAAGTAAGGTGCAATGGGACACTTCCTAATTCCCAAGTGCATGTTATTTTCCAATCATAATTTGTTTGCTAAACAGACATAAGGAAATTGTTTATCTTAGAATTTGAGCTACAAAAGGAATCAGAGTTTCACAGTGATAAAGAATACATCTTGGATAGTGTATCAGAATGTTTTCATAGTGAAACAAAAAAAAAAAAAAAATGCCACTACACATATGTTCATGTATCATGATTCGATAATTTCAAGTGAATCTATGGTAACTCGAGAAATCACATAATATTTAGTTGAATCACATAAAAATGATTTAAAAAAAATCACCAAAGGAATATTTAGTTGAATTTAAATATATGAAAAAATTGCTTAATCATCCATTTATAGGTTCCCAACAATCATAAATCAATAGTAACTTCAGAAATTTTCAATAATTCAGCTACCATGAAGGGCTACACCATGAATCAATGGTGGTAACTTGACTTCTTGTTCTCAACCTACTCCGTTCCTATCATTTCATCATTTTAATGAAATCGGAGGTGACTTTGGTAAAACAATTCCTATTTGGCTGCCAGTAATAGCATGCATGTTGGTCTAACTACATCAACTATTATATATTTCTTGTCTGATTGAATGCAGATTTAATTGCGAAAAATCACACCTACGTAGCTACAGGATGTGCAAAAATAACTGGGATGAAAAAAAAGCAGCATCAATTTCAAGTAAGTGGCGAATTAAATTGAAATGAAACTTGGCATCAGCCAGCTGCGGCATCAAAAGTATATGATTCCACCTCAGGTCTGAAATGAAAGTATTCTCTCAATGCTGTGCTCAAAATGTATTACAAATATACCTGCGAGGCCGCGGGTGCTCCGGGATTGGGTGTGCCTCCACCCGGATGATCTTCCCACCCTCGATCTTGTCCCTCGCCCGCAGCCTTGTCGCCGCTTGGAACCGCTTAATCTCCCCCTTATGCGTCACCGTCCCCGTTCCCACCGCCACATGGTCGCACTTGGGGAACACCCACCCATAGAAGTCCGGCGACACGTCGTCCCCGACGTACATCTCCGCCCTCTCCTCGTAGTACTTCATCTTCTCCTCCGGTATCCTCACTCTCTCCTAAAAAGCATCGATAAACTAACCCCCGTCATAACGGTCGCCCGGGAAAAAACAAGTCCGGAATGCGATGGCGTTAGGTTTCGTTAGTGAGGGGCAACGGCCGTTAGTATTGAGAGCTTGCCTGGAAAGCGATGGCGTACTCGTAGTCGCCGGCGCCGATGGACTTGGCGACGCGGGAATTGGCACCGTCAGCGCCGATGACGGCGTCGACCTCGACCGTCGCCTGGCGCTTGCCGGTGACGGAGGATATGTTGTTGTCGTAGATGTTGTAGTGGAGGCGGTACGGCCCCTCGCCAGACCCTGGCGGGTCGAGGCGGAGGAAGAGGCCATTGATGACTTCGGCGCCAGCTTCGGCGGCGCGGCCGCGGAGGTAGGCGTCGAGGACCTCGCGGCGGACCATGCCGATGTACTCGTGGGGCTTGAGGGTGCGGCCGATGTCGACGGCGATGTTGGAAGGGGAGATCATCTTCATCTTCTTGACTCGCCGGTCGATCAGGTCGAGGGGGAGGCCGAATTCTTCCACCATGCAGAGGGGGATCGCGCCGCCGCAGGGCTTGCAGTTGTCGAGCTTGCGCTCGATGAGGATCGTCTCGACGCCGCCCTTGGCGAGCGTCTCGGCAGCGGCCCCGCCTGCCGGGCCGCCTCCCACCACAGCCACGCGGAGGGGGCGGCCGGGGACGCGGGGGCTGGACTTGGCGGCGCGGATCTGGAGGCGGCGACGGGAGGAGACGGCATTTCGGGGTGTGAGAATGTGGGTCTCGGAAGGTGATCGCCTGAGGCCGACAAAAGGTCTGAGGGGGTTTCCTTGCCGGCGAGAGGCGGCGCCTGCGGCGGCGGTGGTGGGAGAACAGAGGGAAGTCATCTTGGAGAATCGGGGGCTTGGGAATTTTTTACATGGGAGAGCGGGAGTGAGGTTTTCATTTGGGATTCGGATAGGGTGGGAGATATTCTGGGACTTTCGCCGTTGGATTGGAGGGATTGGACGGATGTGATTTGATGTGGATGAGGTTTCGGATCTTTTGACATTAAAATTAATTTTCGTATTTATATTTTATAAGGGTTTTTATTATTTATTTGACGTGGATGAGATGTGGACACGTAACATGTGAATTGTGGACCGGATTGACCAGCCAATCGAACTTTGCCACGTTTGCTCTTAAAGGAGCACCATCCTTCGTTGGCAGGGATGGCCTGTGAATATTTTTCGGGAAAAATTATACGAAAACTTTCATTATAACAACATTATTTGGTAATATATATTAATTTTAATATATATATATTATATTATTTGATATAATATTAAAATTTATTATAACATTAACAAATTAATAATAATGCAAGTTGTTTTATTAATATGACAAAGGTTATATTAATATCATATATCTTATGGCTTATATTAAATTTATAATTCATTTGTACTAAAATTTGTTATTATAAAATTTAAAAATAAAATTTATTAATTTTTAAATTAATTTATATTCATGCGGATTGAATAATAAGTTTACAATAAATTTTATTTATTTTTTAAATTTTATTGTATAATAAATACGAGAATAAAATTTGTATTTTATTTTATGCTTATTTTTAGTTAAATAAATAGTATTAAAATCATTATATTTATTCTATCCCTTTTCATTCTTTTTTTCTATTCTATGCCTACTTGGATTACATTTCTATAATCAAACAAGATAAAAAGGGATAATGAAGATGAAAAAATAAGAGGACTAATTTGTTTGTTTGTGTATATATATATATATATATATATAGAGAGAGAGAGGAGAGAGAGAGAGAGAGAGAGAGAGAGAGAGAGTGGAAGAGAGAGCCTTAAAGTTGAGGATGAGAGAGGGTGGGGGAGCATAAAAGGGGTTGGGTGGGAGGAGGAGGAGGAAGGCAAGGTGTAGAGAGAGAGAGAGAGTAGGAAGAGAGCACGAGATAAAAGCATATGAAAATTTAAGAGAGGGGGTTTTGGGGTAAATAGGATGATAAGATATGCATATATAGTCAAGCTTTGATCAAGTTCTTAGGATTGGTCTGATTTTTATTTAAATTCTATAATTTGAGTCTAAACTTAAGCTTTAATTTTTTAGGCTTCGCTTAAAACCAGTTTGGCTCAATAGGTCTTGGGATAGGTTAAGCCCATTTCTAACCTTAATTACTATTTTTAAAGAAATATTTATGATGATCATTATAAACTTTATATTAATTTTGATTTATTATTTAATGCACTCATAAAGTAAGCTTTAACCTTTTTTTATTTAATGAGAAAATGGAGAAGTTAGAGACTTCTCCACGATTTATTTGAAGGATAAAGAAATATAGAAAAGATTGAGAATAAAGAAAAGAGAAGAAGCGAATTACATACAAAAGGAAATCCAATTAAACATTAGAGTTACAAACTTGAATCGCTGATCATGTTGCTACAAAGAAGAAAGAGAGCTTGAAGGAGAAGATGATGGCTTCTAAAAGCCGACTCTGATGAGCAAAGATTAGCTCACTTTTGGAATGCATGAGGATTTAAAAGTAAGCTTTAACTTGTAATACTAATCTTGCCATTTTAGATTTCACTTTGTGGTCTTATGATTAATTAAAATACGTTTGTAAGGAAAACATTACAGTTGTATATTGCTAGGTTAGGATCATGAATTAAAAAGCAGCAAGACTTTAATACTATATTCTATCTAGCAATAAATTTTTTCATCGTTTCGGATTACTCATCTTGTGATGAATGGAAGCTTGTCAGAGTCATCGCAGCAATTAGGAATTCTGGGTTCAAGTCTTTGATGGTGCAGCTGAGACTTGGATAATTATAGTGCAGATGAGTTTAATTCCATCACCTACTCTCAAAAAAATCAAGAAGGTTACTGGTTTTCTTGTTGCTAGCCTCTCCTTTCCACTATATACCGTGAGCTGTGGATATCTAATATTACGCTTAGCATACTGCCACTGTTTTATCCTTCACAAAAATCATGTCTAAAAAGAGGCACGACAATGGTGAATAAATCAAAGAGAAAAATTTTATTTCAACTAAGAGAGAGAGAGAGAGAGAGTACTTGAAACATTTGATTGGATCATATCATTCATTAGTCTTCCGACCTGTCTGGAGATTAATATCCATGTACAAGTGATCGAGTGTGTTTCTTGATCCTAGAACCAGCTTGAACCATGGCTGAGTTTCAAAAGGAATTGCCATATTGAAGAACAGCTGTTACTAATACCAAAAACAATAATTCGATTAAAAACTTAGAATATGATTAAAATTTAGGACAACTTCAAATATCCTAACATGATGCAACGTAGGGCTGGGTCTTCCTAGCTTTTCCATAGAAATGTGAGTGGTATCATTAGTAATATGTTTTCTTATTTTGTATTAGGTTATATGATGACTCAAGCTTATGGGTCAAGCCTACAAAATTTAATCATCTATGATGTTTGATCAGCCATGGAGAGAACGTCATCAAGGAAATCCATTAGGCCAACTCCCCCATCAGCCGTTGGTTAAGACCCTGGACTTTCTCAGGTTGGGAACTGGTTTGTAGGTTGGAGTAGGTCCAGTGGTTGGTGCATCCAACTCGTTATCTCGCCATGGCCTTCCCACAAAATCTCGTAGCCTTCAAAGTTCAAACAATCTCATCATTTTTTCCTGCTTCCTACCTCTCAAAGCTCCCCGGATTCTCAACCGCTTAGCTTCTAGCACTCAGGTACGTACGTACGTAGTTCTCTTGCATGCCTTTAAATTGAACGAAGTCTCTTCCAGAGCCCATCAAACTTGCCTCTTAACCAGAGCTTGGTTCCTCTAGAAGAAGCCATTGCAATGGAGCAAAAGAAGATGAAGCTAGCCATGGCCATGGCTTGGTTAGTATTATTCGGTCTTGCGAACAAGAGATGCTCCTGCGCGGTTGTGCAGTTCATCTTTGGAGACTCCTTGTCCGATGTCGGGAACAACAACTATCTGACCAAGAGCTTGGCTCGGGCAGCGCTGCCGTGGTACGGCATCGACTTTGGGTCAGGGTTGCCAAACGGGAGATTCTGCAACGGTCGCACCGTTGCTGATATAGTGGGTAATTTTCTTTCATCCCTTCATGCAATCAATGGCAAAATTAATTTGTTCTTGGTCATATATATCGGCTGATGCTAATTGGTTTCCAGGAGACAAGATGGGCCTCCCAAGGCCACCAGCATTTCTAGACCCCTCTCTGGACGAGAATACGATCCTTGAGAACGGAGTGAATTATGCGTCTGGGGGTGGTGGAATTCTGAATGAGACCTCATCACTGTTTGTAAGTTGAATTCACCCACACACACACAAACTTGGGAGTCGCTTCGATTTGCTCTTCATCTCCATGAACATGAATGACTTTTTTATGCGATCTTAAATAATATGCGATGCAGATACAGAGGTTCTCTCTCTACAGGCAAATCGAACTGTTTCAAGGAACCCAAGAGTTGATAGCGATGAAGATTGGCCGCGAGGGTGCCGATAGATTCTTCAGTGAATCTCGCTACGTGGTGGCGATGGGGAGCAATGACTTCATCAACAACTACCTCCTCCCTGTGTACGCTGACTCATGGAGCTACAACGGAGAGACCTTCATCAACTATCTCATGAGCACACTGGATGCACAGCTCCGGGTAAAGCTAGCTAGCAGAACCTCTTTTGCTCGACCACATCAATCAATCAGCTAATTTGCTCCTTTTTGGCACCGTTTACTCCACAGCTGTTGTACAAATTAGGGGCTCGGCAGGTGACGTTCTTCGGCCTGGGACCCATGGGTTGCATCCCCCTGCAACGCTTCATGACTTCCTCAGGGGCTGCCAGCAGTCCACGAACAAGCTTGCTAAGAGCTTCAACAAGCAAGCAACCGAGCTCCTGGAGAACTTATCGAGCACCCTTCCCAATGCAACCTTCAGATTTGGGGATGCATATGATTTTTTCCAGGATCTCATCGATCGACCTTACATGCACGGTGAGCACACCTAATTAATATATAGGCTTTTTGTTGATGGATGATGATGATGATGTTTGTTTTGCTTCTGCTTGCTTCTTCCTTTTGGATTCAGTGAACAGTCTCTTAATTAATTGGATGATGCCAGGTTTCAACAACTCAGCTTCTCCATGCTGCACCGTGGGACGGATTCGACCTACCTTCACATGTACTCCTTTATCGACTCTCTGCAAAGATAGAAGCAAGTATGTGTTCTGGGATGAGTATCATCCGACCGACACAGCTAATGAGTTGATCGCAAATGAGATCATTAGAAAGCTTGGGTACAAGACGATCAATGAAACAGAGCCCACCAATGGAACACAGCCGACTAGTAATACAGTTTATCCTTAGTAATATCATACTTGTTCCTTGAGTAACATGCTGTGCCGCTATACTGTAATGACTAGAAAATCTTCATTAATCCTTTTCTTTCATTCTTCTCCCTCCTTATGCTTCAGATGGAAAAATGTATTCTTGCTTAATTAGTTTCAGAGTCTCTATGAAGAATCCTAGGATAAACAAGGAACTCGATCTGGTTGTTAAAATTAGGTGGTGGTTGGCATTTGGCACCACACCAACAGCAATGAAAAGGGCTTGTGAGTTGTGCACACGGATTATGTCAGATGATTTGAGGCAATGGTTTACTTTTCCTCGCGCGAACCTACGTTGACTGATGGGTATTGATCATAATAAATCTTGAATACTCTAAATAGTATTTTTGATTAGTCATCGAACCTGTGTTATTAAAAATAATGCCAAAATAGATTTAGTTTATGATCCATGTGAACTAAAGAACATAATAAGATATTAAATTGATTTTATATTTGGTATGGTTCTCTTCTATGACCTAAATTCATTAATTATTTTGTGTTGCTGCCAAACCACTTGCAATGACCGTCGGGTGAGCTGGGATCTCTGCAGGCCTTCCAGAGTACAGAAAGGTCACTGTCTTCCTTCAGGAGCATGCAAAAAGTTTCGGACCGGTGGTTCCGGTGGAGACCCTCCGACACCCAAGTCAGTGGGTTGTTAGAACAGAAAAGTTGTATATATCAGTAGTGTTTTTCAGAGAAGAGTCCTCTCGCGTTGAGCTCGGGTCCTCTTCTTATACCTCTCTGGGGAGCCACATTCTCCTAAATGGCGAGTGGATGAGCCGTTGTTGAATGGACGCCGTGTATGCCGGTAACTACGGGATGCGCTAGTACCTGCCCATGATTTCAGCGAACGAGATACACGGTAACAGATGTCTCGAATCTTGGGGTCCATTAAGTGGGTTTCAGTGTATTTTGGAAAGAATGACACCAAGTTATGATTAGAGCCAGACCAAAGCCGTAGGTCGGAGCCAAAGGCCAGAGTTGGAGGCCGGAGCCAACGCTGTAGGCCGAAGCCAAAGGCCGGAGCTGAAGGCCGGAGCCGACGCTGAAGGTCGGAGCCAAAGGCTGGAGTTGGAGGCCGGAGCCGACGCTGGAGGTCGGAGCCAAAGGCCGAAGCTGGAGGCCGGAGCCAAAGGCTGGAGCTGGAGGCCGGAGCCGACGCTGGAGGCCGGAGCGCCGGAGCCAAAGGCCGGGACAAGGATTCCAAAATCCCAAGAACGAGCTATCACATCATTAATTCCGAAAATTGTGTAGGAGGTTATAACACCGCCCAGAGGAGATGGTCAGCCGTATCAGATGCCCCCCGCCCTTGAGATGGGTGGGTGCACAGTCACCAGCGAAAGGGGTGTTAATATCCACCAGGCGGCTGAGCTCCACTCCATTATTTCGTCCGTTCATGCCGTTGCGATTGGGGAAGATTTCTCTCGAGTAAGGAGTTGTAAAAAGGTGAGCGTCATCATTGCGGTAAGGATACCGCCATCTTTTTAGTGGTGAAGCTTTTCGCTTTTTTCGCGCCGATGGGCTGTCGAAGCGGCTTCCAGTTGAAAGTAGACACATAGCCAAATCGGACAGCTGTGGGATGATTTGAAATGGGACTATAAAAGAAAAATCGTCCTTATCCTCCCATCCCCACTTTCTCTTACGTTACAACCGCCCTCCTTGAGTCTACAAGCGTCCGTCCGCCTCCTGTGTCTGTTCCCCTCCTCGCGCTCCTTCAATCTCAATTCAAGCTTTCTAGGTTAGTTCCCATGGCTTCTTCGCCTTCTTGCTCTATTTCTGATTCCGGGGGTCGTTCCCCCATTCCTTCTCAACATTCTCTGCCTCCTTACCGAGTCATTGGACCACCCCATCTTCTGACCACACTTCACCGGAACGACGGCGGTCGGCCAGACATCCCGCAATCGGGGGTCAGCCAGTCCCGGAAGGGTTGCCTTGTACGGAGCCTTCTTTAAGGCAGGACTTCGATTACCCATTCACCCTTTCATCCTCAATCTTCTAGATAGGTATTCTTTAACACCCTCCCAATTAGTTCCTAATTCCTTTCGAACCATCGTTGGTTTTCTGATTCTTTGTCATATGCAAGGTATAGAGGCTAGCATTTCATTATTTCGCAGTTTCTATACCCTCCGCAAGCAAACGGGTTGGTGGTCCTTCACCCCAAGACCCACTAGGATCCTCAAATTGCATCTTCCCACCTCTGTTAAAGGGTGGAAAGATAAGTTTTTCTTTGCCAATGTCGAGGGAGTGAGCGGAAGCTGGGGGACACCAAACACTGACGCCAATAGGGATTCTTCCATCCTTCCGAGGGATCGAATGGCCTTTGGGCAACTTCTAACTGCCGATATCCCTCGGTGCAATCAGCTTCTGACTGACGAAAACCTCCGCCTCGCCGGCCTTATTCAATCTAGCGGTGAGAACTTGATTACTCACCTCCTTCCCCTCTTCTTCTGTCCCTTACATTCATTTTTAATTATTATTATTTTTTTAACTCCTTTCCTATTTTTTGATATAGGGATGACGCCATCATTCCGTGAGATCAGGCAGGCCGCTACCAGGAAGAGGAAGGCCAAGGGGAATGGGGCCCCCGCCGAGAGGAGGGCCGTCGCCAAGATTCCCAGGAGGACCGATGCCGGAAGGGCCGAAGCCGGTAGGGTTGAGGTCATGGAGCATTTGCACGGGCACGAGGTGGTGGAAGCCCAAGCCGACGAGCCCGTGAGGAACGACGCAGCATGGGCCGAAGCCAGCGGGGAAGTTGGGCGGAACGAGGAGGGAAGAAGTGATTTGCCTTCGCCAGCACCAGCTCCCCCTTCTGTTATCCTGCTCGATACCTCTCCGGAGCGAGTTGTGAAAGCACCGTCACCCCCGCTCGAAGCCGTTGAGACGGAGCTGGCCCACTCAACTACAAAGCCGACTCCAGCTGCTGTTATATCCCCTAAGGGGGCAACAACCGAGGTGCCTCCACCAGCGAAAGTGCCGGGGGCGGTAGAGTCGGAGGTAGAGTCCTCCTACGCGGCCCCGACATCGACGGAAGCGAAGGGCGTTGATCCTTCCTTTCAATTGATTTTGGCAAATTATAGTCGTTGGGCCGAGCGAGCACTGAACGAGGCATCTATGTCCGAGGTGCAGGAGTTCCTCCGTCATCAGGGGAGGGCTACCTTCTTTCGAGAGGCGTCTGTGGCGCACCTCTGGGTGAGTTTTGCTCCACTATCATCGTTTTTTTTTCTTTTTTTAGACTGTTTTCTTTGTCTAATTTAAACACCCTATCCAGGCGTTGAATTCTATGATTGCCATGAGGGACATGTGGGCCTTGGACGATGCTGCTCTCGATCAATTGTTGGAGGAGATGCGAGAACTCCGGGCCAGGGCAGAGAGGGCAGAAATGGCCTTGGAGGATACCCGAGCAGAAACCGCTCGGGCGCTTAAGGGCGAAGCCGAAGCCCTCCGGCTAAGAGCCGAGAAGGCAGTAGGGGCATTAGAAATCGCCAAACGCAAAGCAGCCAATGAGCTAGATAATGCTCAAGTGGTCGAAGAAAAATAAAGGGTAGCGGAGGAGAAATTGGTGGTGGCGGAGTCGGAAGTGTATATGCTGAAGAACCGATTACACTCCGCCACCATTGAGATAAGGGTGGCCGAAGAGAGGGCCGAGAATGCGGAGGAGATTGCCCGCCAGTCCGATGCCAAAATTGCTAATTTGAAGACGGCGACGATCGAAGCTGAGAAGAAAGTCGCCGAGGTCGAGAAGAAGGCTGCGGAGGCCGAGAAAAAGGCTACAGAAATCGAGCAAAAGGTTGCAGAAGCCGAGCAGAGAACCTTCGAGGCGGAGAAGAGAGATACAGAAGCCATAGAGAACTTCAGAAAGTCTAGCACCTTTAGCAGGGAATTGGCTGAGTCGACAGCTTTTGCATATGAGGGCGGCTTCCAAGACTACAAGGAAAAAATCCAAAAACTCTATGCCTTGAAGGGATTGAAGGGTTGGAGCCAGATGACATCCCGGAAGATGACAACTTAGCTCCAGACAATCCCTAGTCTCCTTCACTTTGACTGTAATGCTTCAAGTCCGATTTAAATCGGTGACTTTGTAAACTTTGGTATATTAATGAATCTTTTGATCCGTAATGTTTATATCTTGGTTCGTAATTGGGTCTGCTAGTGTGTGAATTGACACGAACCAAAAACCTATGGCCAAAAAATTACGATACGATTCCCTTTTTGAGGGACATTATAAAATCAATTAGAGAACTGATGCAGGATCAGTCTTGGTTGCAGGCACGAGGGTCAAAGCACTTAAAGTAGGACCACGTTTGTGTAGAGGCAAAGTCGTTCAATGCCAACACGAGGTTGGATAAAATGCCGATGCGAAGCGGGGCTTAAGTGCCGGCACAGAGCCGGGCTAAGTGCCGACGCGGAGTCGGGCTTCCGGTGCCAACGCTGAGTCGGGCTTGAGTACCGACGCGGAGTCGGGCTTAGGTGTCGACATGGAGCCGGGCTTGGATGCCGATGCGGAGCTGGGCTTCTAGTGCCAAGGGGAGACTCGGGCTTGTTGCCAACGCAGAGTCGGGCTTGGATGCTGACACGGAACCGAGCTTCTGGTGCCAAGGGCAGACTCGGGCTTGTATGCCGATGCGGAGTCGGGCTTAGATGCCGATGCGGAGCCAGGCTTCTAGTGCCGAGGGGAGACTCGGGCTTGTATGCCGACGCGGAGTCGGGCTTGGATGTCAACACGGAGCCGGGCTTCTGGTGCCGAGGGGAAACTCGGGCTAAGTGCCGATGCGGAGTCAGGATTCCGGTGCCGACGCTGAGTCGGGCTTGAGTGCCGATGCGGAGTCGGGCTTAGGTGCCGACATGGAGCCGGGCTTGGATGCCGACGCGGAGCCAGGCTTCTGGTGCCGAAGGGAGACTCAGGCTTGTATGCCGATACAGAGTCGATCTTTCTTGCGTGACATTTTTAAGTATCAATGAAAGAAATAATCTTAAGTGCAGCGTACTTAACTCTTGCGGCACCCTTGCTTTCCTTCTGCGGACTTAAGCACTTCTGCCCTCTGGTGGTCTGCCCTCCAGGGAGTCAAGTTGGTTGGAGTGGGAGTACCACTGCCCTTACTTGGGCCTTCCTCTGCGTCACCGTTCGTAGGAGAGAAGGCTGCTTCGGCGGTGAGTGATGGCTCTCTGAGCTTTAAGTCGTTGATGAGCTTGATGATGGTGGACCTCTTACTGAGGAGATTCTTGATAGGATGAAGGATGACGGGCCTGAGCAGTGGCCAAAGAGCGAGTGGAAGCTTTTGCTCGTTGTTGCATGGTCATGAGATGTTGTCTCCAAAGCTTTTACTCAGCTTGTTGAAGGTGCCCCCCAGCGCAACTGGTGAAAGCTTCGTGGATTCTTATCATCACCATCTTCACGATCCACCATTTTGATAAAAAGGGGATGAGGATATGCATACCAGCATCGCTGACCCGCCCCTTCCTGGCGTGCCAATCTGTTGCTGCCAAACCACTTGCAATGACCATCGGGTGAGCTGGGATCTCCGCAGGCCTTCCAGAGTACAGAAAGGTCACCGTCTTCCTTTAGGAGCCTGCAAAAAGTCCCAGACCGGTGGTTCCGGTGGGGACCCTCCGACGGCCAATTCAGTGGGTTGTTAGAACAGAAAAGTTGTATATATCAGTAACGTTTTTCAGAGAAGAGTCCTCTCGCATTGAGCTCGGGTCCTCTTCTTATACCTCTCTGGGGAGCCACGTTCTCCTGAACGGCGAGTAGGTGAGCCGTTGCTGAATGGGCACCGTGTATGCCGGTAATTGCAGGACACGCTAGTACCTGCCCGTGATTTCAGCGAACGAGATACACGGTAACAGATGTCTCAATCTTGGGGTCCATTACTTGAAGTGGGTTTCAGTGTATTTTGGAAAGAATGACACCAAGTTATGGTTAGAGCCAAACCAAAGCCGTAGGCCGGAGCCAAAGGCCGGAGCTGAAGGCCGGAGCCGACGCTGTAGGCCGAAGCTAGAGGCCGGAGCCGACGCTGGAGGCCGGAGCTGGAGGCCGGAGCCGACATGGGAAGCCGGAGCCAAAGGCCGGAGCTGGAGGCCGGAGCCGACGCTGAAGGCCGGAGCCAACGCTGGAGGCCGGAGCCAAAGGCCGGAGCTGTAGGCCGGAGCCGATGCTGGAGGCCGGAGCCAAAGGCCGAAGCTGGAGGCCGGAGCCGACGCTGGAGGCCGGAGCCAAAGGCCGGGACAAGGATTCCAAAATCCTGAGAACGAGCTATCACATCATTAATTCCGAAAATTGCACAGGAGGTTATAATACTGCCCAGAGGAGATGGTCAGCCGTATCAATATGCTTGATGATTTAGAAGATCGGAGAAAGGGAACCAAAAAGGAGTTGGATTCTTATAGTTGCATTCTTGTTCATTACTTGCTTGCTTTGAGCACCACTGATCGACTAAATCCACGTACTTTTTTTTTTCTTGATTTGTCTTGGTCTTCCTCTATGTTTCTCTTGCTACACCTAACACCTTTCAAATAAAAATCTTGATTGTCAATGCTGCTGAAGTGGCCGAGGCTTTTCTTCTCGTTTTATGCAAACCTGTTAGAAAAGGGTGATTTTATCTTTTATGAGATTTTATCTTCAGGTAGGCCTAGAGATTGTATCTTTTGCGAGGCCTTTTTTCTAAGCAAAATCTCTTACCAAGCCTTGGCTGAGCAAGCCCTCTATAAGATGTTACTGGGAGAAAGATGAAGCAACCGTAACTTTGTATAATCAATGCAAAGTTGATTAAGCTTCATGATGACGCTCGATCACCTCTCCTGGACGTTGGGAACGGAGGCGCTCCTCGAATCCTCGCCTCGCCGGGTTGCCTGCAAGGAAGTCCCGGGGCCAGAGGGGGCTCCGGCGGGACCCTCCGACGGCCAAGTTAGTGACTGAGGTCACAGCTGAAGAAGAGCTCGAGTGAGCCCTGTTTTGGGATGGAGAAGAGGGGTCTCCCAGAAAAGGAATCCCTTTTTTGAGTTTAGATGGCGATTTTGGGGGTTATCTCGCGTACCTGTTTGGTGAGTGGATTTACCCTTTTATAGGGGTTGACACTGGCACGACCACGTGGGGTGGCGTGAAGTCAGAACGTCTACAGATCCCTTGCGTGAATCTGGACTGGTTGGTGGGTTACGTCCCATCAGCAGTGGGGCTATTGGACGGCGCGCTTCTGTTGTTGTCGGGCGGCGCGCGTCAGAGGAACGGATTCTTGAACCGCTGGGGCTGATCTAGCGGGAACCGGGGGTCCCGTCTTGTCAGGGCCGAGCTGGGTCGACCCGAGATGGCTGGGGCCTATCCCGCCGGCAAGGCAGTGCCGGGGTGGGGCCAAATCGGCGGACTTGGAGACGGCGGGGCTGAGTCGGGCTGGTCGGGGACGGCCTTGGCCGACTCGATGGGACAGGGGACGCCGGGGCCGAGTCGGGCCGGCCGGGGATGGCCTTGGCCGACTCGGTGGGATAGGAGCCGTCTGGGCCGAGTCGGGCCGGCCTGGGATGGCCTTGGCCGACTCGGTGGAACAGGAGTCGCCGGGGCCGAGTCGGGCTGGCCTGGGATGGCCTTGGCCGACTCGGCGGGACTGGGATGCCGGGGCCGAGTCGGGTCGGCCGGGGATGGCCTTGGCCAACTCGGCGGAACAGGAGCCGCCTGGGCCAAGTCGGGCCGGCCTGGGATGGCCTTGGCCGACTCGGTGGAACAAGAGTCGCCGGGGCCGAGTCGGGCCGGCCTGGGATGGCCTTGGCCGACTCGGCGGGACTGGAGACGCCGTAGCCGAGTCGGGTCGGCCGGGGATGGCCTTGGCCGACTCGGCGGAGCAGGATTTTCCGAGGCCGAGTCGGGCCGGCCGGGGATGGCCTTGGCCGACTCGGCGGGACAGGAGCCACCTGGGCCGAGTCGGGCCGGCCTGGGATGGCCTTGGCCGACTCGGCGGAATAGGAGTCGCCGGGGCCGTGTCTGGCCGGCCTGGGATGGCCTTGGCCGACTCGGCGGGACAGGAGATGCCGGGGCCAAGTCAGGTCGGCCGGGGATGGCCTTGGCCGACTCGGCGGAACAGGAGCTGCCTGGGCCGAGTCGGGCCGGCCTGGGATGGCCTTGGCCGATTCAGCGGGACTGGAGTCGCTCGGACCGAGTTGCCTGGAGAAGTAGGGGCCGCCTGGCATGGAGACGCCGGGGCCGGCTAGCTTGGAGACGCCGTGGCCGGCCAGGAATGTGCCGAGGCCGGCCAGCTTGGAGACGCCGTCGCCGGCTAGAAATATGCCGGGGCCGGCTAGCTTGGAGACGCCGTGGCCGGCCAGTAATGTGCCGGGGCCGGCCAGCTTGGAGAGGCCGTGGCCGGCCAGCAATTGTGCCGGGGCCAGCCAGCTTGGAGAGGCCGTGGCCGGCCAGCAATGTGCCGGGGCCGGCTAGCCTGGAGAGGCCGGCCTTTGGCGGGTGTCGGCCTTTGACGTGCCGGCCCCGGGGGCCGGCGCTGAAGCCTGTCGACCTTTGGCCAGCGCTGGATGTTGGCGCTGGAGGCCGACGCTGGAGGCCGACGCTGGAGGCCGATGCTGGAAGCCAACGCTGAGTCCGTCGGCCTTTCGCTAGCGCTGGAAGCCGACGCTGGAGGCCGATGCTGGAAGCCGACGCTGGAGCTGACGCTGAGTCCGTCGGCCTTTGGCTAGCGCTGGGGGCTGGCACTGGAAGCCGACGCTGGAGGCCGTCGCCGGGGTCCGTCGCTGGGTGCCATCGTGGGGGGCCATCACTGGAGCTGGATTTGAGTCTGGGCCTTTGGGGCCATCGCCGGGGTCCGTCGCTGGGTGCCGTCGCTAGGGGGCCGTCACTGGAGCTGGCGTTAGAGTCTGGGCCTTTGGGGCCGTCCAAAAATTTTTATTTTTCATGGGGTCAACTGGCCCCATCAAATGCCCCCACACTCCTTGAGCTTGCGTGCCCCGTATCGGCTAAGCGAAAGGAGTGTAGAACTTTTACCTTGGCACCTTGTGCTGCTTTGGATGGACATCTGCGTGCCTTCTTTGGCCAGTCGAGGGCGGCCAGTAATCTTCCCCCAACGCGGGGTCCGAGAGTGAACCACGGAGGGTGACCTGAGAGCGGGGTGTCGTCAGGTTCCTTTTGAACCGGCCTGGGGGTTTGTGTTCCGCCCAGGTGGCTATTCAGCCAGGTACGAAGCCTTTAGGGTCTTAACCAACTCGGGGGCACCGCCGTGCCGGGGCCGAGTGGTGTCCCGTGGGCCGCGATGCCAGTGAGCTCCTTCTGAATCAGCCTGGGGTTTGTCTGCCCCCCAAGAAACTCCGTTGATTGGAATCCGCAGGTTTGAGATTGAGGGTGCCGACGCGGAGTCGATCTTGGGTGCCGACGCAGAGTCGGTCTTTGGTGCCGACGCGGAGTCGGTCTTTGATGCTGACGCGGAGTTGGTCTTTGGTGCCAATGCGGAGTTGGTCTTTGGTGCCGACACGGGGTCGGTCTCTGGTGCCAACGCGGAGTTGGTCTTTGGTGCCGACGCGGAGTCGGTCTTTGGTGCCGACGCGGAGTCGGTCTTTGGTGCCGACGAGGAGTTGGTCTTCGGTGCCGACGCGGAGTCAGTCTTCGGTGCCAACGCAGAGTTGGTCTTTGGTGCCGACGCAGGGTCGGTCTTTGTTGCCAACGCAGAGTTGGTCTCTGGTGCTAACGCGGAGTTGGTCTCTGGTGCCAATGCGGAGTTGGTCTTTGGTGCCAATGCGGAGTTGGTCTTTGGTGCCGACGCGGAGTCAGTCTTTGGTGCCAACACGGAGTTGGTCTTTGGTGCCAATGCGGAGTTGGTCTTTGGTGCAACGTGGAGTCGGTCTTTGGTGCCAACGCGGAGTTGGTCTTTGGCGCCGATGCAGAGTCGGTCTCTGTCTAAGAAATACACTCATACCAAGAGCGTGATAAGACAAGGATATTCTGAATAATACTTTATTAAAGGATCAGCAAGCTACTGAGAGTACCGTCCATGTTCCGAATGTAGGGGAGAAGCTTCCCATTTTGATGCCAGCTTGCCTCCTTCCGTCAGCTCCCCGAGCTGCTGCTCGCCCCTCATGAAGTCATGCTATTGTTCCTTCCGTTGGGGCATTGTTGAGGCAAATTTGAGGTGCTGGAGGTGTCGACGCACTCGGGGCCGTGAGGTTTCCTCGAACGAACTTGCCCAAGTGGCCCTGGTGGACAAACTTTTCAATGGCCTTCTTCAACTAGCGGCAATCTTCGGTATCATGCCCATAATCTTGGTGATACCAGCAGTAAAGCTCTTTGTTGTAGGGGTTTATTGACTTTAGGGGACGTGGGCGTTGAAAGTATGGCTCATCCTCAATCTCTAGCAGGATGTGGGAGATCAGAGCCGTGAGAGGATAAAACCGCGCCTTAGGAACCAGCGCCTGGGGCCGTTGGTCAAAGCGACTGGGCGGCTCGGGCTGCCTGAATCGTCCCTCAGCTGGTTCCGTGGGGGTTGGCTTCTTATTGGAACTCCTGCCAGCTTCCCTTCTGGATGAGTCAGCCTCGTTGGCGCGGATGTACTTCTGGGCCCGGAGGAGGAGGTCGGAATTATAGCTCGGGGGCTTCTTATCCAGGGAGAAGGTGAAGCGGGATGGAAGGAGTCCCCGCTTCAGCGCTAGGGAGGCCACCGCATCGTCGAGATGGTAGACCTCGAGGGCGGCGGTTTTGAATCGGGATACGAAGTCCCGCAGTGACTCTCCTTCCTTCTGGCGGACAGAGAAGAGACTGTCTACCACCCTTGGGATCCGGCGGCAGGCGTCAAAGTGGGCCAAAAATGCCCTCTCCAGCTCCCGGAAGGAGTCGATGCTGTGAGGGGGCAGGCGTGAGTGCCATGCACGTGCGGCCCTCCGCAAAGTTGCGGGGAAGGCCTTGTAGAGGAGGGCATCTGGGGCACCCTGGATTTGCATCATAGCCTTGTAACTTTCGAGGTGGTCGAGGGGGTTGGTCATACCATCGTACGGGTCCACTTGGGGGAAGCGGAACCTGGAGGGAACCGGTTCCTCCAGTATGCGGTGAGTGTAGGGAGGACGAGTGTCGAACTCTTCCTCCGGCTGATGGTTGATCTTCTTGGCGAGCTCGTCTAGTCGCCTGTTGTACTCCTCCAAGCGTCCCTCTGTCTGGCGGTTGATCGTCGGGGCCCTCTGAGATGGCTCGGAGGAAGAAGAAGAAGAGGAGGCAGACGGAGATGGAGACGAAAGTCGGGACTTCCGCCTGGGTTCCTCGTGATGATGCAGCTTGGGAGAAAATTTGTTGGGGCTGCGGTCAGAGGACCGTGGCCGCTTGGAGGGCTCACAGTGAGGCTTCCTGGGGGAAGCTTGACGTCGGCCGGTCCCTCGCCGGGGGGAGCCTCCCCTCGCCGACTGCTGGCTGGCGGGGGGGGGGGCAGTCTGGTGCTGGGTGGCCACAGACTGCTGCTGCTGGAGTCCGTGGACCATGGCAGTGAGATTCTGGACTTGCTGGGAGAGGGTTGCCAGCTGCTCCGCCGTTTGGAGGGCGGCATCCGGCGGTGTGCCGACAACCAGGGGGCTGGTAGCAGGGGGATTGGCCTCCTGCTGCCTAGTTGGCTGGGGGAGCCCAGCGGGGCAACTTACGGAGGCATCTTGGGCTCGTGTCACCACCATGGCTTCTAGGAGAAGAGAGGGGATGGAAGGCGTAGCTCAGGGAAGACGTTCGCTACTTTTTCTTATGCACCCCCCCTACCTGGCGCGCCAATCTGATGACGCTCGATCACCTCTCCTGGACGTCGGGAATGGAGGCGCTCCTCGAATCCTCACCTCGCTGGGTTGCCTGTAAGGAAGTCCTGGGGCCGGAGGGGGCTCCAGCGGGACCCTCCGATGGCCAAGTTAGTGACTGAGGTCACAGCTGAAGAAGGGCTCGAGTGAGCCCTGTTTTGGGTGGAGAAGAGGGGTCTCCCAGAAGAGGAATCCCTTTTTCGAGTTTAGATGGCGATTTTGGGGGTTATCTCGCGTACCTGTTTGGTGAGTGGATTTACCTTTTTATAGGGGTTGACACTGGCACGACCACGTGGGGTGGCATGAAGTCAGAACGTCTGCAAAGCCCTTGCGTGAATCTGGACTGGTTGGTGGGTTACATCCCATCAGCAGCGGGGCTATCGGGTGGCGCGCGTCTGGCGTTATCGGGCGGTGCGCGTCAGAGGAACGGATTCTTGAACCGCTGGGGCTGATCTGGCGGGAACCGGGGGTCCCATCTTGTCAGGGCCGAGCTGGGTCGACCCGAGATGGCTGGGGCCTATCCCGCCGGCAAGGTAGTGCCGGGGTGGGGCCGAATCGGCGGACTTGGAGACGACGGGGCCGAGTCGGGCTGGCCGGGGATGGCCTTGGCCGACTCGGCGGGACAGGGGACGCCGGGGCCGAGTCGGGCCGACCGGGGATGGCCTTGGCCGACTCGGCGGGACAGGAGCCGCCTAGGCCGAGTCGGGCCGGCCTGGGATGGCCTTGGCCGACTCAGTGGAACAGGAGTCGCCGGGGCCGAGTCAGGCCGGCCTGGGATGGCCTTGGCCGACTCGGCGGGACTGGAGACGCCGGGGCCGAGTCGGGTCGGCCGGGGATGGCCTTGGCCAACTCGGCGGAACAGGAGCCGCTTGGACCGAGTCAGGCCGGCCTGGGATGGCCTTGGCCGACTCGGCGGAACAGGAGTCGCCGGGGTCGAGTCGGGCCGGCCTGGGATGGCCTTGGCCGACTTGGCGGGACTGGAGACGCCGGGGCCGAGTCGGGTTGGCCGAGGATGGCCTTGGCCGACTCGGCGGAACAGGAGTCGCCGAGGCCGAGTCGGGCCGACCGGGGATGGCCTTGGCCGACTCGGCGGGACAGGAGCCGCCTGGGCCGAGTCGGGCTGGCCTGGGATGGCCTTGGCGACTCGCGGAACAGGAGTCGCCGGGGCCGAGTCAGGCCGGCCTGGGATGGCCTTGGCCGACTCGGCGGGGCAGGAGACGCTGGGGCCGAGTCGGGTTGGCCGGGGATGGCCTTGGCCGACTCAGCGGAACATGAGCCGCCTGGGCCGAGTCAGGCCGGCCTGGGATGGCCTTGGCCGATTCGGCGGGACTGGAGTCGCCCGGACCAAGTTGCCTGGAGAAGTAGGGGCCGCATGGCGTGGAGACGCCGGGGCCGGCTAGCTTGGAGACGCCGTGGCCGGCCAGGAATGTGCCAGGGCCGGCCAGCTTGGAGACGCCATCGCCGGCCAGAAATGTGCCGGGGCCGGCTAGCTTGGAGACGCCGTGGCCGGCCAGCAATGTGCCGGGACCGGCCAGCTTGGAGAGGCCGTGGCCGGCCAGCAATTGTGCCGAGGCCGGCCAGCTTGGAGAGGCCGTGGCCGGCCAGCAATGTGCCGGGGCCGGCTAGCCTGGAGAGGCCGGCCTTTGGCGGGTGTCGGCCTTTGACGTGTCGGCCCTAGGGGTCGGTGCTGGAGCCTGTCGGCCTTTGGCCAGCGCTGGATGTTGGCGCTGGAGGCTGACGCTGGAGGCCGACGCTGGAGGCCGATGCTGGAAGCCGACGCTGAGTCCGTCGGCCTTTGGCTAGCGCTGGAAGCCGACGCTGGAGGCCGATGCTGGAAGCCGACGCTGGAGCTGACGCTGAGTCCGTCGGCCTTTGGCTAGCGCTGGGGGCTGGCGCTGGAAGTCGACGCTGGAGGCCATCGCTGGAGTTAGAGTCTGGCCTTTGGGGCCGTCGTCGGGGTCCGTCGCTGGGTGCCGTCGCTGGGGGGCCATCGCTGGAGCTGGATTTGAGTCTGGGCCTTTGGGGCCGTCGCCGAGGTCCGTCACTGGGTGCCGTCGCTGGAGCTGGCGTTAGAGTCTGGGCCTTTGGGGCCGTCCAAAAAATTTTATTTTTCATGGGGTCAACTGGCCCCATCACTTCCCAAACTCAAATGAGCGAAGAATGTTCCATAAAATAGGGAGGCCTTATAATACTTCAAAACAGTCTCACATTAAATTAAAAAATAAAGTTTAAATAACTTATAACTCAATTTTACTTGCTATCAATTACATTTTACTCGAGTTTTTTAGACCATATGATTTTGATCTACTTACAATTAATTAAATCAGTAGATGAGCTTTTATAAACAGTATTAGAATAAATTCGATTGAGTTCTATCATAATGTGAAGTTATCCTTACAGCGCCAATGATTCACTTGAGATAAATTCTGACTAACTTATGACTTTCATTTGAGTTTAAATAGCCATGTGTTTTTAGTCTGGCATTCGAATTTTACCGGCACGTAATTTTGGCTTGCTAATAGGTTTGGCAAAAAATTTAATTAACAAAGAACTTCCAAGAAAGGGTATAAGCATAGTCTTCAATACGATAAGGATTCTTTTGGTAATTTGAAAGTAAATTGCCAATTTTACTTTTGCAATTCTCAAGATAACTCTTTTAGGCCATATTTGAAGAAACTATTAGTTTCAACTATTAGAAAATAGGTCCCTCATTTATCTTAATAGTAAACAGCTATTGTTGGTCCTTCTTAGTAGTTGTCTTAAATAGAATCTTAGACTAGTTATGCAAGGCTTTGCATAAGATGAAACATTTATATTAACAAAATGCTAAATACCAAAAATCCTAGTGTGGGCATATAAAGAGAGAGGATAAATTCAATGATATACCTACCAATTATATATATCATAATAAATTTTGTTAGAAGATATACCCCCATCAATTATTAATATTAGTATTCGATTTGCACACAAACGATTAGATAATTTCTCCAGCAATGACGTTTTATTCAGACAACCCATAAATATTAGTTTTGACAAGCCTTCTTCAACAGCTCAGAATAGTATGACTTTTTCTTACACTATCTTTTCCTCTATCAATTGAAATTCTAATCACATGAGGTTTTAGTTAGGTAGGCAATTAGTGAGTATAAATTAAGAGAAAAATCATTTCAAATAGATAAGACACCAATATCATCATCATTAGTAAATAATAATAATAAAATAAATATTTTTTATTTTTTAATTGTTGCGAAATATCAAGATGCAATCATACATTCATACAACCATGCAATCATAAACCTCTTCCAATCCGCCTGCCACGTTTTATCTTTTGAATTGCACCTCCCGTCTCTCTCTCTCTCTCTCTCTCTCTCTCTCGTTTCCCTTAACCACCCACAATCCTCTGGCTCTCTTCATCTGGGCACAGAAGACCTCGGCCTCAATCGCCGTGGGTCTTTGCTCTCTGTGGACCCTCCACGGAGGAACGCCTACTTCCTTCTCCCCCTCTTCTTCCCCACTTCCCTCCTCAGATGCCCCCGCCCCCATCTCCTCCCCCGATTCTTCCTTCCTCTCTACTCTCTTTTAAGTTTCTCCACTTCATCCCAAGCAGACTCATTTTCCCTCTCTGTTTTGTGGATAGACAGCAGGAAGGGAGATGGCATCTCTCGGATCTCTTCCTTGCCTCCTCGAAGCGTCGAATGGGAGTAATTTTGTTCTCCTTCAAAACAGGGCAGTTTGCCGTGGCAGGGCTTCCTTTGCGGCATTTTGTCGAGCGAGTCCTTCGAATTCCGACGGAGGTGCTTCCAAAGTGAGGTTTCCGAGGGTCGGGAAAGGTGAGGTTTTGGTTGGCGTTTCCTTAGTTGGCGGGAGAAGGGGAAGAAGGGTTTGCGTGCCGTTGGAAAAGGCGGCAGCTTGGAGGAGGAGGAGGGCAGGGATGATCGTAGTGTAAATGATGGTGATGCTGCCTTAAAGGCAACGATCGATAAGAGCGAGAAGGTTCGGGCAATGCAGAAGGAGCTGGCTCGAAGGTCTCTCTCTCTCTCTCTCTCTCCCCCCGGCGTGTGCGTGTGCGCGTTTAAGCCATCTTCTTGTTATGTCTGCATTTTTGTAGAAGTTCATATTAGATTAGTTTTTGCCTACATGATGTGGGAGTCTACTGAACGCCTGAACCTATTTTTCCATGATTAACGGATGTGAAGATTTAGAGCATTGCCTTTCTCATGTTCTGGCTTCAGCTAAATTTTCTGGGAAAATCTCTACTTTGTCATTTATTGGTTTTGCCAATATTTAGCATGATGTCTGCTATGTTTCTAACAAACATACTCATCCAAGCGGATGCATCAGGGAGATTAAAGTTGAACAATAAAATTTAAGTGCACCACCTAGTCAAATTTTTGCAGTTGTATGAAACTCATTGGTGGTTGTATGTGATTTTTCTGCAGGTAGTTGTTAACAAGACTTGGGAAAGCAATTACATCATGATAACGTATATGCTAATTTAATGGATTTTGATTCCAACACTATCTTGCATTATTTGTTGATGTTTATATAGATATTATGTCTCATGCAGCTTTTTCCATTTGCATTCCATGTGCATTCCATGTATAAAAATAATTTCCTTACACTGGTGGTGCCAACTGGCTGTGTTGGTAAAGCGATCTTGTCTCAATATAATAGACCAAATTCGTTCTTTCTTCCACCTATTCTGGTTTGATGATATGTTTTGTATACATAAGAAAGGGCGTCCATGCATAAGAATTTTATCACTGCAGAGTTTAGGAAGGATCAAATATATGCAACAGCAGCTTTATCCCTACATACGGAGAGATTATTTTTGCATTTTGAATCTATGACACTCAGGTCATAATGGAGTAACCTTGCCTTTGGGCCAAGATCTGCTCTCATACGCAGTATACAATATTGATCGAAATTATGCAATACCATAAACTGATTGGACATCATGATATGCTTTGCTTTATAATATTTTGCTAGATGCTTTCTGCTATTTTTCAGCATTTCAAGGGAAAACTTCATTAGTAGTTACTGTTCAATTAGGTGATCATGTAATGTAAATTACTTTGATGCACATTGACTATTGTATGCTATGCTAAACATAAACCAGCTTAACCCTATTTTCCAACTTACAAATAGTGTCTTTTAATGTTGTTTAAGCTGATGTTACTATTACTTTTATGTTTGGATGAGCATATGTCTTACCTGTTATCTTCCACTGGCAATATCCTGTGTCCCTCATGTCTCATTTGTCTTATTGCATTATATAATCTATAGTTGAACTTCCATTGTTTTGACTTTCTCAAGCTGTTGCAGGTTATGAAAAGAAGAAATCTTGTTTCATCTCTAAAAAATAGTGAAGTTAAAGCAGAAAAGAAAATGGTTTCTTATGCTAAGAGAGATAAAGCCTCAAATCTGAAAGCAAGTCCAAGCAGTGGAGGGCCTAATAGAAGATATGAGAGCAGCATTGTTTTTGATGGTTATTCCAAATCCAATGAAGCTATCATATCAGAGACTCCACCCAGTGGTGTGATGGAAATTTTCTTAATAAAGAGGTGGAATCTGGTAGTAGCTCACAAGTGCAACAAGCAGTTTCAGATGGTGTTGGATTAACCAAAGAAACCAATCTGGAAACAGCTGGGTCTAAGACTATATCACAAGTTCTCTTAGAATCCTCTGAAACATATGGTGGGAAAGATGTCAATCTTGAGGACCTATTGAGAGCAAAGCTAGGCAGTAAACATGTGGAAGATGATGTGGATCCTGAGGAAGGAAGCATGAATCCCCCTCCTTTGGCTGGGGCAAATGTCATGAATGTCATTTTGGTAGCATCAGAATGTGCTCCTTGGTCCAAAACAGGCATTTACATTTAACCAATGCTTTGTTGAGCTATAATTTCATTTGCTTTATTCTTACATTTCTAATATGCTATCCCATATTCTGATCCTGCAAGCCTATGCTCTGTTATTTGTATTCTCAATTTTTAATTAAGTTTATTTTATCCATCTTTTCCATTGAGCTTTGATTAACACCAATCAAAGGTGATTTTATAATTCAAATATGCTATATTGACATTTAGATTTTTCTGTAGGTGGGCTTGGGGATGTTGCTGGAGCTTTGCCAAAGGCTTTGGCCAGAAGAGGCCATCGAGTTATGGTATTTTTTTTTATTTTTTAGATTTTATTCTTCACAAAATGCAGTCTGCAATCTGAATCATTCATATTTATTATTATAGCTACATTGCAAATAGGTGATACTTATTAGCATGCTCAGATAAAAAATACTGGAATTGCATTTTTGAGACGGGGGAACTGGACTATCTGGTCTTTGAGAGATACTAAACTATTGGTTCTTTTAACAAATAATAGGTTGTATACTTTCTATTTACTCTTTCAGGTTGTAGCACCAAGGTATGGGAACTATGCTGAACCTCAAGATACAGGAGTTCGCAAACGCTACAAGGTTGATGGGCAGGTATGTGGCCATTATGTCATGTGTAGCTTGACTAGCAGAGCAAGGTAAATGTTTAACTTCATTGTTTTTGTGTTATTTGTTTTACAGGATATGGAAGTAACTTATTTTCATGCCTATATTGATGGTGTGGATTTTTGTTCATTGATCATAATGTTTTTCATCATTGTGAGAATAACATTTATGGTGGAGATCGGCTGGTAAATTTTCATGAACTTGTATCCTTTACACTTTTAGAAAGCAATGCTTTCTGTTCAAGAGTTTTTTTCCCTCCCTCCTCTCTCTCCCTCTCCAAGTGATCTCTCAGTTGAAGTGTACCATTTTGTGTAAATGCCCTTTACCAGTTTTATAATCTGATTATTTTGTGCCTTTGATGTCTGCTTGCATGCAGGAGGTACTAAAACGGATGGTTTGTTCTGCAAGGCAGCTGTTGAGGTATTCTTATTAAAGTCTGAACAAACTGATCCGGTCAACTGATCCATGCTGATGAAGTTTTAAAAATACACCTTACCGTGAAAATTGTTAAGTGTTCTGCTATTGGCAGGATATTTGAAATGCATGTGAGAGGCAAAGTCCACATGCTAAAAATATCAATGTTATTTTAGTGCTCTCTAGATTAGAAATCAAAAGCTCCCAAGAGGCATTGATCTTGAGGCAGGTGTAAATGACATTTGATATTGTGGACATTATATCGCAGTGTCTTACTTTTTATTAATTGTATCCTAATTCATGGAGATGCCTTATGTTTGAAAATTGTGGCTTGCTAATTCTTGGCAAATATTTGAAAAGATACAAAATCTTTATCATATACATGTGATGCACACTGAATAGTGATGTACATTAATTTGGTCAAGAATTTTGTTTTCATCCCAAATGATAGAAGTCCAACTTATTTGCAGCTATTAGGCAGTAAGAATTGGGTGTGCGATCTTTAGTTAGAAAATTCATATAGATGGAAATAGTCTTGTTGGTTAAGGAGAACTTACTCTATATTTCTTGTGACTAAGAATCACTTTAATCTATCAGAAATCATGAAAGGCCACTGTATTTTTTTATTTACATCATTTTCCTTCTTTGCAGTTCTGAATTAGTTTAGCTGTCATCCTTCTCTTCTAGATGTTTCATCTAAATAAACTCAAGGGTTTTCTATTTGAAAACTTTTAGGCTTGAACAATTAAACTTTTGTCTCTCCTTTCTAGATGTGAAATAAAAGATGTGTTTCCCAATTTTCTCTTTTGAATGAGATTCACAACTCTATTATGTGCTTAAATTTAAAGTAGCTTGATTAGGTCAAGCATGAGTTTGTGGTCACCTTGCTGAATTATTGTTTCTCTGGTTTCATTTTACTAATTGGTGGGCTAATTACCTTTTCATGTTTTCTTTCAAAAAGCTAAATCTTGTTTATTTATCTCATTCTTTACGCATAAAATCATGGATTACTTCATAATAGGAATTATAAGGTATCATTATACTGCCATAGCTTTCCTTATCAGAAAAGAATATTGTGAACCAGATAGCTCTACCATTCCTGTTGCATTATCTTTAAATGTCAGCCTTATAGATGAATATCTATATTAAAACTAGCAGAAATCAAGTTAGGAGATTATAAATATTTCCCCTTTCTGGTATCTGTGCAAGTCTTATCTCTTCTCTCAAAGAGGCGTGCATGTATTAATAAGTCTATTTATGGATTTCTTTATGTATATCTTATTGTTTCAAATTAATTTTTATGAAGACTAATTAGTTTCTTTCAGGTTCCTTGGCATGTTCCATGTGGTGGTGTCTGCTATGGAGATGGGAATTTGGTTTTCATCGCAAATGATTGGCACACTGCACTCTTACCTGTTTATCTGAAGGCATACTATCGTGACAATGGCTTGATGAAATTTGCTCGATCTGTTCTGGTGATACACAACATAGCCCACCAGGTTAATTCTCTAATTTCATGGTGGTTATATTTATCAATTCCAGTTATGCATATTCGAACTTGGCATCATATTTTTTAAGCTTGCTTGGGCAAGTTTGATTTAATACAAATATGGAAGTGGTTGAAATGATCTCCTCGTGATTGGCTAAGATCTCTGATTGATCTTGATGCTGGGTCCTTCTAAATCTATCTAGATTTGCTGATATTGGCCTCATTTGATCATTTCTCTAAGATTTGTTTTCCTAATTTACACCGGCCTTTTAAATTGGTTTAAATCCATACCCAATGTCAAACCCCTTTGCTCCCTTGGTCAGCCTTTGACACGTACCTGTTCAATGTGTCAGCCAGATGCCTAGTCTGCCACACAAACATCATGTCATGATGCATACTGGGTAAATTCCTTGCAAGCATACTCTTAGTTATCCTGTTATGAATTACCAACCTTTTAATTTCATTAATTAGTTACTAAATGAGAGATTGTTGGAGGAGTTTTGTCTTATGAATGAAAAATATGAAAAATTAGACCATAAACTGCAAGCGTTGTGCCATTTATTTGCACTATGTATACCTTTTGTTGCTGATTTGTTGCTGTTGGAGTGAAAACCTCTGACCACATGGTATTATTATTATTATTATTATTATGCCTTTTTACAATTAACTCCATCCAGATTCTCACTGGTTTTCCCTTTTCTTCTCTGAGCATCGCCCACCTACCATCACCCCCTTCCTTCTCTAAAAAATATATGTTCTGAGGCAACTGAGATGGAAGTGATCTATCAAACTGTTGTTAGTTAGACCCTAAAGAGGACATTCTTTCCAAGGATCCTTACTAAGTCATTTGTGCTCCATGTACATGTTGAGATAACATTGAATTTGACTTTATAGTATTTGCAAGATATACATTCAGATTCTAATCCAGATTTCTGACCCAGGGTCGTGGTCCTGTAGAAGATTTCTTCCATATAGATTTGCCAGATTACTACATGGACGTTTTTAAATTGTTTGATCCAATGGGAGGTGACCACTTCAATATATTTGCTGCTGGCTTGAAGACAGCTGACCGTGTGGTAACTGTTAGCCATGGTTATGCATGGGAGCTGAAAACATCAGAAGGTGGTTGGGGCCTGCATGAGATCATAAACCAGAATCACTGGAAATTCCAAGGCATAGTAAATGGGATTGACGCAAAAGAATGGAATCCTGAATTCGATGTACACCTGAAATCTGATGGCTATACTAACTACTCCTTGGAAACTCTACAGATGGGCAAGCCCCAATGCAAGCATGCTCTTCAGCGCGAGCTTGGTTTGCCCGTCCGTGATAATGTCCCTATCCTTGCTTTCATTGGGAGGCTAGACCACCAGAAAGGTGTGGACCTCATTGCAGAGGCCATCCCTTGGATTGTTGGCCAGGATGTGCAGTTAATTATGCTGGGTACTGGGAGGCCAGACCTTGAGGATATGCTGCGGAGGTTTGAGAGCCAGTACTATGACAAGGTCAGGGGATGGGTAGGGTTCTCTGTCAAGACGGCACACCGAATAACAGCAGGTGCAGACATTTTGCTTATGCCTTCAAGGTTTGAGCCTTGTGGGCTGAACCAGCTCTATGCTATGATGTACGGTACAGTTCCAGTGGTGCATGCTGTTGGTGGTCTTAGAGACACTGTCATACAGTTTGATCCTTACAAGGAGACTGGTTTTGGGTGGACCTTTGATCGGGCAGAGGCAAACAAACTGATTGATGCATTGGGTAACTCTTTGAAAACGTACTGGAATTATAAGGAAAGTTGGAAAGGACTTCAAATGCGGGGATGATGCAAGACCTTAGCTGGGATAATGCTGCTCAACGCTACGAAGAAGTCCTTGTCGCCGCAAAGTATCAGTGGTGATTCTTCTGAAACATGTTAGCAAATTCATCAGGAGTGGTATCTCATTCTGCAGCCATGTGAGCTCTCAGAATTTTAGCTGTTTGAGGTTACCTGGTAGCATGCAGCCGCAAGAGATTGGTCCATATTCCTGTGACATCAAGTACTTTCTTTCACATGGGGAGGAGGAAAGCACTGTTGAATGTTGAGGACTGATATAGTGAGTTGTTTTCTTTAGCTTTTGTAGTGCAATTAGGTTCTCCGTAGTGATTTTATACAGTAGATGGTAAGAATCACTGCTTTAACTCCTCTCTGGACTAATTTTTGTGTATCATCTCAATAAAACATGAAGTCGACTGTATGTTCTATGTAGCAACATGAAGGCTTACTTTGTCTTCTTTTTCTTTTTGGAAAATTTTAGATCTGGCCTCAAGCTAGTAAAGAAACTGGAAGCCAGAGTGTTGATTTCACCTTGGCACTCAATTCTTAGGTAATGAAATAAATGTGAGATCAACAAGCAAAGGAGGGTGGAAAAAAGGGGAAGAAGATTTTTCCAAGATTGTGGTAAGCGAATTATTATTAATAGCTAAATGTCCATACACTCTTATAAGTGAAATCACTTACATGCAGTGTTAGCCACCAATCTGTTCCCCTTGAACCTGGACCCTTTGAGAACTGGATGCATGGGCTCATGTTAGGAAGGGGCTCTCAAGCTATATGTAGGTGGCCATCTATATGCACATATCTCGTTAACAAGTAGCAGCCAACCTGACTGCAAGGTAAGTCTTTTTCATGGGTGACTAGCTCATAGGTGGGTCTTCTTGTAGAAAAGATTGTTTTCTCTTCATTAACTATGCCAAATTATATATGTTAAATTTATAAAAGAAATTACTATACAAAAATTGTATGAGAGATTTGCATAGTAATTTTCATGGGAGAGCTGACATGATTAAAAAGTTTACTTATCATTTTAAATACTAATTTCAATTTTATAGACTGAATGCAATCTAAATTAACACCGAACATAACAGGGACCATCAATCATATTGTGTTAGCAAGTGCCCGATATTGATAGAAATTAACAGATCTGCCCAAGATCTTGATCAAGGTAGATGAAAACCTTAAAGTTGGTTGGCGAGTGAGTTCTCTCCATAATCATGAGAACTTTGGAACGATCTACTTTGTCCTTTGAATGAATTGGAGTATCCTGAAAATTTTGCAAAGCAAGATCGGCTCTAATTAATCTCACCTTGTTCCTTGACATGCTTGCACTCTCCTCGAACATTTCACAGCCGCTCATAAAATTTTATATAATAGAGATTCTCGACAGAGAAGCTCTTAATATCCATGCATGGCCATATCATAATCGTATCTGGAAAGCAGTTGTGTTTGGGAGATTGAAGGTGTTCGCATGGCTTGCTTTCTGAAATCATCTTTATGTGGGAGGAGATGCCTTTCAAGAAAGGTTGGCACATAAGCTCAGAATTTCTCCTTTGTGGACAGCTTTTAGAGCCCAGTTCTTCTCATGCTTATGTACAAGCAGATAATGGTCATGGTTTTGCAATCCACTGCATATTTCTTCTGGCACCTCAAAGCTTACATCATCTTTGAACTTCTTGGAAAAAAGGGAATATTTCTAGATTCTAGAGAAAGGCTTGTGATTAAATTCTCTTGAGAGCTTGATGGCGTATATGAAAAGATAGGAACCCCCAATATTTTCTCTTCAAAATCTAAAAAATTCTGTTCCATTATTCAAAAATTCTCTTCTCTTCTCACCTTCCGTAATCGATGCTTCACTCTAATCAGCAGCTAATTGGAATTCTATTTTTATACCCATGTTTGCTGTCTTCAGTTGTACATCACAAATGGTTTTGTCACGGAAAAAATTTACTGCACCATCCTTCAACGTAGTAATCATATATCAAGCATGCAGATTGGTTATTCACACGTGCTATCATATGCGGTGCGTAATAAAACTTATTGAACTTTGGCATGCATGTGCGATCAATTCATACGTTTGATGCATACTTATTGCATCAAAGAATGATACAGCAAGGCTTTTTCATATATCACATGCGCTATGATGCGGTGGCCCTTGCAGCATTCCTAGGCGCCACAGCATCACATTTGCGAAACTCTTTGTGAATCTTTGAAAACTTTAGTGTCAATGGTTGGCTGTAAGTAGGAATAAAATTTCAACAATGCCAGTAAGATTTGGATCTTCGGTGATACACCTTTCTTTATTGCATGTGTTTGGAAGAGGTCTTAATTTTGGGTTATTAAAAAATAATATCTCAAAATTTAAAATTTAAAAAATATATAATTATAAAAATAAATCATAAAATGAAAGAAATTAGGTATGTTTAGATGGGGGGCATATGGAACGGTTTTAAGAATGAAAATTCACTTGCTTTTATCTTTTTGGTGCAACTCAATCCTTCTATACAAGCATAACTATATGGAGGCTTGAATGAATGTATAGGAAAATAAGTTAAGGAACAATAAAAAAGTAAAAAAGAGAAAAAAAAATGCTTGCAGTCTAATAGTTTTTACTTTAGCGTGCGTGCTTGTAGTTGCTAGTGTCACAGTCCGGCCCATGCAAAAACGCGCACGCGCGTTGCCCAGCTGGGCGCACAAGCAGCAGCCTAGCTGGTGGCCATGCGGCCAACTGGGCGTGCGACCCGGACCGCCAGACTGACGGCCAGCCTGGTTGCAGCTAGGCTGGCGCGGCCAGCATGGCATGGCCATTGGGCAGGCTGCTTAGCATGCCCAAAAGAGAGGCCATCGTATTTTCTTAGAGGGATTTAGGTGGTGGTTTGCGCTGAGATCTTGGCCTTTGATTGTCCTATCTAACGGCCAAGATGGAGTCCTATTTGAAGGGAGATTCTTAGGGATGCTAGTTGGCATTTTATCACCAAGAATCCATCGTATTTTGAAGATAGAGTTAGCCTAGGCTGAGGGCTCTTTGGGGCGGTGGATATGGGAGGATCCTAACCTTTATCTCTTTATCCAATGGTTAAGGTGGAGTCTTAATTGGAGAAGAGTCCTAAGTGGAAAAAGAGTCCTAGGCGGCGTGAAGAGAGAAACTTCACACGGTTTCTACATGGTGTGGGACTCTTGGGCGGTGGAAAGGAGGCCGGTTGGAGAGCTATTTAAGGGAGGTTGACCCAAGGCCTAGGGCATCAATTGCATATGAGCAAAAGGGTCGGTTGGGGAGTTCTTTGCGAAAGGGTGGACCCAAGGCCAAGGCTTCGAGTTGCAAACGATTAAGCCATCCGAGAGGAGCTTGGGTGTGACCATCCAGCGACCAATGGAGGTACGCGAGGTTGGTGAGCGGCCGGATCAGCAGAATCGAGGTGCACGAAGGTCTAAGTCAGGCGGACTTAGACGAGGACAGTGGCCAACATGCACAAGTGGTGCAACGGGTACGAGGCATCCAAGGTCAGTTCATCATGTGAGGTTGGGGCGGGCACTTTATGAAATCTTTGTTAGGGACTGAGAGGAGTTTCTTTGTAGCCTTTGGAAAACCTCATTATTTCCAAATTACTTAGCAAAGAGTTCTTTGGTTGGGAAGGTTGTGCTTCCCGTATATTGTCGTGTTTGTCGGGACTTGTCTTTGGGGTTTTATTTTATTATTGTGGGGTCTAGGCTGGTTAGAAGAGGGATCTTCTAATGCCATCATCGGTAGATGCAAGGACCTAGTGGCATAGGGAGCGCTTGCACGTGCCGATTGAAAGTCCGGTGACAATTGATATCAGAGCCTGGTTGAAGCAAGTTCCAAGCACATATGGCGAGAGCGGTTGGAGACCGTGTGACCCGTTTGGAGGGGATTGTGGGAGATCCAGAACAAATGATCAACCATGGATTTGATAGCCGTGTTTGCGAAGTTGAGCATGCAGTTGACCGAGTTATGGACTTCGCATAATCAGCTGATGGAGGCGCATGAGGGGCTGATTCGCGACCTCGAGCATCAAATCTGCAACAACAATGATCGGATCTGGCTATGGAGGAGAGATTGGAGCTTCGGATCCATGCTTTGGAGGAGGAGTTGATCCGACAAAAGTAGGAGGCATGGAGTCCAGTCAACATGGTCAGCACTCCGGCAAAGGAAGCGAAGGTCCGAAAGCCTAAGGCCTTCGGCGGAGTCAGGAGTGCGATGGAGGTGGAGAACTTCATATGGGATATGGAGATTTACTTTCGTGCGGCGAAGATCCCAGCACCCAATTAGGTGGATCGGGCCTCAACATATTTGGAGGGTAATGCCAAGCTCTGGTGGAGGACCAGGACGGCCGAGGATGACCGTGCAGGGTGGCTGCTCGAGAGAATCTGAGGAAGCTGAGGCAGATAGGGAGCATTCGGGAGTACGTGGCGCAGTTCAGCAATCTACTTCTGGAGGTATCCAACAGGTCCGAGGAAGATAAGCTTTTCAACTTCCTTGATGACCTATAGGAGGAAGGTAAGGGATATTCCCTCAGCCTTCGTAGCAGCAGAGGCACTGGTGGACTTTCGTAGCGGTACAACTTTGGGTAGCGATGGCCAGAGCAAGCGCAAGAGTGTGTCACCACCATGGGGTCGAGCAGGCAAGAAGGAGGGTGTGCCACCACATGCAGCAACAAAACTAAAAGGACAGGCGACTTTCGCTGGATGCTTCATATGTGGAGACCGCATCTAGCATGAGAGTGTCCAAGGAAGGTGGAGGTAATGGCCGTCACTACCCAGGGAGACAGGGCATCCGAGAGTTCAGGGGAGGAGCTAGTAGCGAGGATGGCCTCGCTACAGTCTATCAACACTTTGGCCGAGATGAAGCAACGCTAAAATTTGATGTACGTGAGGGCTCGGGTAAACGGGAGGATGGTTCAGGCCTTGGTTGATTTCGGCACTATGCACAATTTTGTGAGCTAGAGGGTGGCGTGCAGATTGGGATAGGCGTGTTATCCCAGCCTTGTAGGGTGAAGCTTGTGAACTCCGAGGAGATGGAGTCTTTGGGCCAGAAAGAGGCCACATTGGAGGTGGGTTATTGGATTGGGCACTGCAGCATGACGGTCTTGCCGATCGACGACTATGACCTGATACTCGGGATGGATTTCTTCATCAAGAGCAAGGCCATGGTCATGCCTCATTAGAGGGGCATCTTGATCCGGAAAGGTAGGCACCCATACTTCGTTCCAGTGAAGGGATGGCGTAGGACGGTGAAGAGACGGGGCAAGGGAGTGTCCCACCACAAGACTTGAGGTTGCGCGGTAACTTCGCGCTTAGGCAACGCATGGGAGAGCCTAGGCACAGAGGCCTGCGGCAGGAGATGGCAAGCGGGATGGCTCGGCGAGTGGGCTATCCGACCGAGAAGGCATCATGAGGTGCGCGTGGCATGTGACCGTGTTGGGACTCGGGAGATTTTTGGCCAGGAGGGCCAAGATGTGCAGCGACAAGGTGTGCCAGGAGGGCACACGACGCAGCAACATGGATCTTCGATATGACTCAATGAGGGTGTCGAGATTTAGGCGGGAGGAGGATTGTCACGGCCCAGCCCAGGCGGAGGACGCGCGTGCATCCTCCGCAAGGCCTAGACGGCCGTGCGGCCCATCTGGGCATGCAACCCGGACCGCTCAGGCTGATGGCCAGCCTGGCAGGCACGGCTAGCATGGCATGGCCGTTGGGTAGGCCCGCCCAGCATGCCTAAAAGAGAGGCCATCATATTTTCTTAGAAGGGATTTGAGGCAGTGGTTTGAGCTGAGATCTTGGCCTTTGATTGTCCCATTAACGGCCAAGATGGAGTCCTATTTGGAGGGAGATTCTTAGGGATGCTAGTTGGCAATTTTATCACCAAGAGTCCATCGTATTTTAGAGATAGAGTTAGCCTAGGTTGAGGACTCTTTGGGGCGGTGGATATGGGAGGATCCTAGCCTTTATCTCTTCATCCAACGGTTAAGGTGGAGTCTTAATTGGAGAAGAGTCCTAAGTGGAAAAAGTGTCCTAGGCGGCTAAAAAGAGAAACTTCACACGATTTCTACACGGTGCAGGACTCGGGCGGTGGAAAGGAGGCCGGTTGGGGAGCTATTTAAGGGGAGGCTGACCCAAGGCCTAGGGGCATCGAATTGCATGTGAGCAAAAGGATCAGTTGGGGAGTTCTTTGCGAAAGGGCGGACCCAAGGCCAAGGCTTCGAGTTGCAAACGATCAAGCCATCCGAGAGAAGCTCGGGTGTGACCATCCAGCAACCAGTGAAGGTGCGTGAGTTTGATGAGCGACCGGATCAGACGGGCTTAGACAAGGACGGGACATGGCCAACACGCACAGACGGTGTGCACGGGTGCGAAGCATCCAAGGTCAGTTCGTGTCGTTTGAGGTTGGGACAGGCACTTTGTGAGATCTTTGTTAGGGACAAAGAGGAGCGTCTTTGTAGCCTTTGGGCAACCTCGTTATTTCTAAATTACTTAGCAAAGAGTTCTTTAGTTGGGAAGGTTGTGCTTCCCATATATTATCGTATTTGTCGGGGACTTGTCTTTAGGAGTTTTATTTTATTATTATGAGTCTAGGCTGGTTAGGAGAGGGATCTTCTAACGCCATCACCAGTAGACGCAAGGACCTAGTGGCCATAGAAGCGCTTACACGTGCCGATCGAAAGCACGATGACACTAGGTTGCCAGCCTACAATCCTCAAGGCCTAACTTAGATCTTGATTAGCTAGGCATCAATAAATATTCATGTTACTATATATATTTTTAGATATCCAATGTGGGACCATTAACTAGCCTCTTAAAAAGTTAAAATTTTTAAGTAAGGAAAAGTGTTAACCTAATAAAATAAAATAATTAAAAGTTCTTTTAAAATTTAAACATTTTTTGAAATGAAAAACTTGAAATTTCTAATGATCTCACATAAAATGTCAAAATTTTAAAAATTACAAAAAGTAAGAAAAAAAAAGTAACTTATTCTGCACAATGGATGGGAAGTCTTACGGATTATACTTTGAATTAGGCTTTTATGCATCATACATATATTATAGATCAATTAAGCCTTTATGCAGTCAACATTTATTATATATGTTGCACTTATTACCTTAATTTTTTATAAAAATTATTAGGATTAACTAAAACTCCTACTTGTCTAATAATATTATGACCTAATAATACCTAGTAGACTTCTTTCATTGCATCCATTGAAGGTATAGCTCAACCTTTTAATTGACTTTATCATAAGCAAGAGTATTCATCATATTGATGAGATGAAATGCTCTCTACTTTGTCCTTTAGCATAATAACTAAATTAGCTTGATTTTTACTGTGTTAAATATCTTTCATAAGATGTTCAATTACGAGGTTAAGTATTCGCTGTTGATAATTAAATAATAGGCCTAAACTTCATCCTTCTTAATAATTATAGAACTTCATTCCTAAATAAATCCTTAGTTAATTAATCTACTAAGCTTTTCTTTGCTTTAATATATTTCAAAGGCATAATATCATTCTTTATATCTTATATATTTATGATAGAACCAGATATGCCGATCTAACTTTTATGAGTACTCCTTTCTTTTTTTAATTGGGATCCTAGTTTGGTTTTGGATAATTGAGTAAAACTTAAAGTTATTGTATTTCATCTTAAAAAAGGCATGTGAGTTGATGATTGAAGGGAGAAACAATCTCCGAGGCATGCATGTTTTAAAAATTGATAACAATTATCAATGCGGAAATTTAAAGATTACATACTAATCTATCTAACATGCATCAAGATCATATCTTTGCCTTGTATATAGGATCGATTGATCCAAAATATGCATATAAATAAAACTATCAAGATCATATCTTGATCTTCAAGATGAAGTCATACTATTATCTTGAAGCATGCCTTAAGATCTAGGGATCATATCACTTACCTTAAAGGCAATTGGTAAATCCTTTTTGCTCTGCAGCCGTTCAATCGTCCGGCCTCTAGTATCGTCCACGCGAAGCCCCGAATGATCGGATTTCCGGGAGTGCTAGCTCGCGGAAAAATGACTTTGCTGATCTTGAATCCTCCCACTTGAATCTTCCTCTAAGATCCACCACACTTCCGCTAACACCAGAATCACCAGGATTTTCTATTCTAATTTTTAGAAAATCAATCCACGACATATCGTGTGTTGTTTTTCTCTTCTGTGTAATCTGGTGAGGGATGCCTCTATTTATAGTCTCTTTTTAGCTTGTTCATTGAAAAAACCAAAGAGACCGAACCGGCGCTTGGTTAATTCCGACGTTCGGTCGGTTTGGTTAATTCCGACGTTCGGTAAAACCAAAGAGTCGTCGAACCGAGCGTTGGTTAATACAAAGAGGCGCATTTATTTCTAACACTTTAGAATTTAATTGTTTGGAGAAGATTAATGCAAGACATTAAATTCTATATGAGATCCTTATGCGAGAGGTTTGGGTTTAGTTTTGGTTTAAGCTGATCTGAATTTATTGGACTGAACCCACATAGATCATGGTCCAGCCCAAATCAAATTTGGCTAGTCCTGAATCTATTTAAATCCAAATCAAGTCTAATTTCAAATCAATATTTGAAATTGACTAGTCCTTCTAATAGACTTAAACCAAATTGAATCTTATTCAATTGTACTTAACCCAATTGAGATAATTCAATCAATCAAATTGATTAATTAAATCATATACGATTCTCAATCGTTGATCAGCAAACAGATCATCCTAGGAAACTTCTATGCGTGTGACTCTCTAGGTTCGAACCTAAGCCGGTAGCATAGAAACAACTTTCTATACTAATCGATGTGCCCATCTAGCAATGGAACCCGACGTCCGGATAGGTCGAAGAGTTGCCGAGCAAACTCCAAGAACCCTAAGAAACAGTTACCGTATAATTCATCCTCTTGACCACAAATGCTAAGGATGGCTTAAGAGCCTGTCAACTCTAAATAGCAAATCCATAAAGTGATTTCAATTTAGTGATCATGTGACTTTCACATGAAGTGCCTTGGCCAAGGTCTTGCTAAATTGAAACACAAGCATTTCTCCTTTTAACGGGATAGGTCAAATTCCATCTTGATCCACAACTGACTACCACAAGTACTTGACTGCACCCAGTAACCTTTCGTAGCTGGATTAGAAATCCAGGTGGTCCGGCACCTAAGTACAATGAGTTGCTTGTAAGCCACTGGTTGTGATCTTCAGGTCTGAAGGATACTTATACCTATATCTTCTCGGATTAACTCTTGACAGTAGAGTATCCGAAATGAGTCACGTTCGGTGAAATGTACTCCTACACTTTCACCTGTATGTCATACCAGTGTCTCTACACTCCTTGGTTAAGAGGACAACCAACAAATATGATATACAACGTCCTATAATTGATAGTACTATGGCCCTGTCATAGTATATCATTTGGTCGCGAACTTTTTGAAGGACCTTCAAAGATAAATCCTCCTTTATCGTGAAGGAAGATCCTAAGGGCTTCATTACAATCAGGAGTATTAAGAAGATGTTCTTGTAATGAATAAACTGCCAAATAACTTTTATTAATATATCAATTTATATACAATTTACATTAGCACAATCATCAAATGATTGGCTTTAGGATACAATGCCCAACAATGATATCATCTTAGAATAGGTGAAATATTTAATAAGAAAATAAAGAATTTCTCTTCAAGATCTTTTCTTCTTTACCTTTATGCCTTCTCCAAATTTAGAGGGACTATGACCAGATTTTGCCTCTTTCTTCTTCTTCTTCAATTTATAAGGTGAGCTATCTAGAAGATGGTTTAGAAGAGATTTATCGCTTGGTCCACTCGCATGCAAGTATAAAGAAGAATGTCTCCTTTTCATTTTCAGGCTGATAAAAAAAATAATTATTAAAAATTATTAATTTTGTAATTTAAAATTATAAAAAATTTATAGTAGCGATTCCTCACCAAATTATTGGTTCGCTGGCATATAAAGTAAAGAGTTTTCTTTTGTTTTTAGACTATGAAAATAATTATTAAAATTACTAATTTGTAATTTAAAATTTTGAAATTCTTTGTGGTAGTAGCCCTTCATGAAATGATTAATTCCCATATTGAAGCAGGAAACATCTCTTTTCCATTTTCAGATTAGAAAGCATTTTTTAAAAATTGCTAATTTTGTAACTTAAAATTTAGAACATAAGGTACTATTTGAAATAGAAAAAATTTCTCTTATTTTCTAAGGTAGTGTTTGGTTTTCAAAAAGCTATCCCTATAAGTGTAAAGGATAGCATTTATCGAGGGGATAATTGAGAAAATAACCATCTTTTTTAAATAATAACTTTGCCATCAAGGGATAGCTCTAGTTATTTCTGGATAGTGTTTGAAATAGGGAATAAGAGGCCTCTCTTGTTCCAAAAGCCATAACTAGAAGGGATAACTGGAATAAAGTTAACCAAAGGGATAATCTATGGTTAACCATGGGTTATTCCCTCAATTTATTCCTTAGAAAATGCAGAATAGCTGGTTATCCCTCCAAATAAGAGAAAAAAAAAAAAGTTATCCTATGCATTTACCTTTTTGCATTTGATATGATCAATGGGATAGTCAAGGGATATCCCTAGGATAGCTAGGAGGTAAACTCTATTCCGCACACTTATCCATGGATAATATTTTTTTCTATCAAACACTACTAAGTAATAAGTTAAGGGAATAACTCATGTTTAAACTTGGGTTATCCCCTCTAGTTAACCTTTTTTCAGAGTTATCCTCTATAGTTATAGCTTTTGAGGATAAGGAAGGATATTCTTCCAAAAGTTATAATTACAAAGGATAAATCTGAAAAAGGTTAACCAGATGGGTTATTCCCTGTACTTATTCCCTGAGGAACCTAGGAATAACTAGAGCTATCCCTTGATGAAAAGTTGTTATTAAAAAAAGGTGATTATTTCCTGAGCTATTCCTTATAAAGTCTATCTTATCCATGGATAGCATTTTGGAAATCAAACATAGATTATCCCCTGAACTTATTTCCTAGGAAATGAAGGAATACTTGTAACTATCCCTTGAGGGCAAAACTATTATTTAAAAAATGCTAGTTATTCCCTCAGCTATCTTCTAGATAAACTCTATTCTATACATTTATCTAGAGATAGCATGTTTTGTATCAAACACTACTTAAAAGATTTTATAAGTAAATAATTAAGAGAAAAAGAAATTAGGCATCAGTTTGACTCAATAGACTCTTAAGCTAATAATACAACAAAAGACTTGGTCCATTGGATATCATGACTTACAAGCAACTATTCGCAAGACCCAACTCGAGTCCTGATATGTTGTTGTATTTAAATATCTAACAGGAGCCATTAACCAGTTCTTTTTAAAAAAATAATTTTCCAAATAAAAAGGTGCTGACCTTTAAAATGAAAATAATTATTTTTTGAATTCTTCTTTCTTGAAATGGATACTTAAAATTTCCAACATTCACGACAGGGTGTCATCTTCACAAAGAATCTTTGTTCAACGTTGCTTCATACCTTTGATTAGAAGCGCCAAAGAAGATTATCTCTCATGTCCCCTTGTATCGTGCTTCATTTTGGTCCACCCAATTTATGATTATTTCTCACCATAAAGAGATGATGATGCCAAAACGTGAACAAAAGCGCGGTGATCCAACTCAGGGCCGAGTTGGCAACCCGTACAATTTCACTTTTATAAATACTTGTTATTTCAAAGGGTAGTATAATAAATGCGTATCAAATGTGTAAATTAATCGTTATACATTAATTCACGTGTTTGATGCATAAAAAAATGGTACAATAATTTTTTTTTTTTAACTTTTCCTTAGGGATGATAATTTTTTTCGTTTGGTCGTTTACCGGTCGGTACCATTTTTAACGAGTCAAAGAATTTTCGGTCTAAATGGCTTAACGAGTAACGGAAATTTTTCTTTAACAACTGAACGGTAAACGGCCTAGGAACAATATTCTTCATCCCATCCCCGTTTACCCATCCTGTCCCTGTTAACTTTAATATAATATATTTAAATTTTAAATATATATATTAATATATTAAAAATTAAAAATTAAAAATAAATAAAATATCTTTCTTATTTCACGCAGCCGTCTCTTGCTCTTCTTTCTTTCACGCAATTGATATGAAGTTCTGAATCAAGATAAGAACCAAGCTCCATTAGTCCATCGTCTATCTTCGCCAATTGTTGTCTCATCCAACGTCCTCCAACACCTTTTTCTATTTCTGATATATTCATCTCTTTAAAAAGATATCTCTTTATTTATTTTTTTAAAATTTAAATATATTTTTTTATACAATTAGATTAGAAATATTCATTTTATAATTTTTTTTATTAATTATTTTTTTATTTTTCTTTCTTTTCTTTCTTATTTCAGAGTTAAAAAAATTTTATATATATATCAATATCATAGTAGTCTTCATTTTATTTAAACAAATAAATGTTATCTATTGGATACTTATTTACTTGATCGGATATTTTCGTTTTCATTCCATTAATTATAATAACTTAACGGGTAGAAAAAACGTTGCTATCCTTACTTTGGAAAACACTTTGTACATCGGCCCCGGTGCAGCAACGCTGACGTGGGCTGCACTGCGTCTTTCTATTGGTCCACGTGGATCCGACGTGGATGACCTGACAGGCGGTATGGCTGGGCTTTGACGTAACGTTCTGAACGTGACGGACATTTAATGCTGTTCACTTTTTTTTAAAATTTTCGTGCGGACAAAAATGCCCTTTCGCTCCATTTTACGTTTTATGTCATCTGTGCAAGAAGAACTCTGTTTCTTCCAGCTTAGAGGCTGAAAATACTTCAGCTACTGGACTGAAAAACCTTGATACTGGAGTCTGTGTAAAAAAACTTGTACACCGGATATGTCAGCCGCAGTAAGTAAGAACTCTTTCTTCTCACTTCTTTATTACATCAACACTTTTTTTCTTACAGACTTGGCCGAATTCAGAGAGAGAAGCGAACGTCGACGTGAGGTGTTGGCAGGGAAAAACTCATTGGATAAACTTTTATATTTGAAGACTCCAGTAGACTCTTGTCGACCGGACTTTCACACGAGAGCGTAGGTTCGTGCTCAACTGGATTTCATCTCTGCAAGTTCTAACGAGACGACACCCGTGCTTTAAAGATCCTGAACAAATTCGGACGAAAGGTCGCCCGAGAGAGAACAGATTAAAGAGTGCAGTCGAGAAGAAGGCAAAAAGATCAAGGAAAAATCAGGCCAAGGAAAGAGCTGCTTCAAGTAGCAGGCAGACTTGTTTGCAGTCTATTAATACTGAAGAGGACCTGGAGATAAATGTTCCGCCGTCAGAAACTTTAATGGATGAATTTGATGCTTATGTATTGAGTCAACTTACACAAGATCATATATAAAACACGAGTGTCGTAACTTTTGAATTATGGTTGCTTGGTCATAAATGAAATGTTCGCGAATGACTCCGAGGAAATTAGCGCGACGACACCCTTGCTCATGGCAAACGACACCCTAGTCTTGCTCGGCGACACCCGAATGACGGAAACATACGAGACATCCTAGTTCTGGCAAACGACACCCAAGCCTTGCTCGGCGACACCCGAATGACGGAAACATACGAGACATCCTAGTTCTGGCAAACGACACCCAAGCCTTGCGCGGCGACACCCTAATGACGGAAACATACGAGACATCCTAGTTCTGGCAAACGACATCCAAGCCTTGCGCGGCGAAACCCGAATGACGGAAACATAAGAGACATCCCAGAGCTTGCGAAACGACTCCGAAGAAATTACCGCGACGACACCCTAGCTCATGGAAAACGACACCCTAGTCTTTCACGGCGACACCCGAAATACGAAAATATACGAGGGTGCTCGCGAACGACTCCGAAGAAATTAGCGCGATGACACCCTAGCTCATGGAAAACGACACCCTAGTCTTGCGCGGCGACACCCGAATTACGGAAACATACGAGACATCCCAGTTCTCGCGAATGACTCCGAAGAAATTACGCGATGACACCCTAGCTCATGGCAAACGACACCCTAGTCTTGTGCGGCGACACCCGAAAGACGGAAACATACGAGACATCCCAGTTCTCGCGAACGACTCCGAAGCAATTAGCGCGACGATACCCTAGCTCAAGGAAAACGACACCCTAGTCTTTCACGGCGACACCCGAAAGATGGAAACTTACGAGACATCCCAGTTCTCGCGAACGACTCCGAAGAAATTAGCGCGACGACACCCTAGCTCATGGCAAACGACACCCTAGTCTTGCGCGGCGACACCCAAAAGACGGAAACATACGAGACATCCCAGTTCTCGCGAACGACTCCAAGAAATTAGCGTGACGACACCCTAGCTCATGGAAACGACACCCTAGTCTTTCACGGTGACACCCGAAATACGGAAACATACGAGGGTGCTCGCGAACAACTCCGAAGAAATTAGCGCGACGACACCCTAGCTCATGGCAAACGACACCCTAGTCTTGCGCGGCGACACCCGAAAGACGGAAACATACGAGACATCCCAGTTCTCGCGAACGACTCCGAAGAAATTAGCGCGACGACACCCTAGCTCATGGAAAACGACACCCTAGTCTTGCGCGGCGACACCCGAAAGACGGAAACATACGACACATTTTAGGACGCGCGACCCGATAATTTAAGAGCGACGACACCCCAGCTCATGGCAAACGACACCCTAGTTCTTGTCAAACGATACCCTAGTTCTTGTCAAACTACACCAGAAAGGCGGAAATATACGAAGGCAAACATATGAATACAACGAGGACACTCCTGCTCGCAATGATAAAATTTTTAACATTTGCATTAAATATTAATCAGTGTTAATATGAATAAATTACATACAATTTTCATTCAAAGACGAATACTTTTTATACAAAAATTAAGAACATGTTTCGACAATGTTGCTAATCTTTTTGTTCAGGCCCTCTCTCAATATCGTTGCAGCTAAGTGTCGCCGGTAATCTCTGACTTCCTCATCCATGAAATCTAGCTTCATATCAGGATTGTCTCGTCGAGCAAGACATTCCATGTATCTCAGACAGTATAGGCCGCAATCCAGCGATCCGCTCGGTTGGCTTGGGCAATCCGAAATATCTTCCATCGGCCACTCCATCACTTCCTTCTTATCACAGTAGATATGGAATATGTGGCCTAGAATTGTATGCCATTTCCTTGCATTGGCCTTGTACTTCGGGTTGCGTTTCATTGAATTCAGGTGCATGAACACCTTCCTTTCCATGTCGACAGCAACCAAATGCCAGTGCGAGTTATCAGAGTTTACAATGGTGAAGAAGAAACTGGAACTGGGCCTTATCTTCGTCCGATACATTATCAAATATCGCAGCCCCAGATGATCCAGCAAGTTCATGAGCAGGTGATGAGGAAGTCAGACATAGAGCAGGTACGAAAACTGATGCAATTATGCACTTATGATATCGGTCAGGATGCTCTGCCCAGTTTCGCATCAGAAACTCCTGCCCGCAATCGATTATCTGCCAATAAAAAGTAAAACGATTAATATAATTCTAAAATCAACAACTTGAACATGTTCCTTGATATACTTACATCATCTATTATCATCTCGTTGTTAATGAGATCCTGAAGATTTTTTCTGCTTGCAACTCCATTAAACATATTTGTGTAGACGATCTCGTCGGGTTGTTGTCGCTCGCTCAAAAAATTTTGAATAATTATTTGGTCATCTTCGACCGTTGTGTTGGGCTTTGACATGCCCACTGTCTTCACCGACTTTTTAGGTCGGGTTGTCTCATAACATTCGCCGACAGCCGTGGAAGCCTTACGCTTCCTCGGATGTTTTTTAATCCTCCTAACAAGCGACGGCACTCCAATTATTTCTAAGTCCATATTGTCATCCTTTGGCGCAGGGGTGCCAAGTTTATTATCGGATATGGACTCTTCTTTATTTTCATTCCCCTGCTCTGTTTTATCAGCCAATGAATCCCCCTCCAATATGTTCTCCTCTGATTTTGCATTCCCTGTCTCAATTGGAAACTCGGATGAATGGTCCTCCTCCATCTTCTTCTCCTCAATATTTACGTTATCAGGCTCGCGGAGGACCAACTCCAAGGAATGCACCTTCTCTGTTTTCTCGTCCCCCTTGTCCTCCTCGGTTATTGCATAACTTTCCTTTCTGACAAGTGAATTGAGGAGGCTCTCAGCAATGGACAGCCTGTGCCTGACATCTTCGAGTTGATCCTTAACACACTGCAATTCATTCCTCAACTCGGCGCATCCTGCGCAGCTATCCATTGGTTGAGGGGCGCAGGTATCTGTTTGTTGAGGGGGGGACGGTTTTAACTGCTGAGGGAGAAGCCATCGCTCTTCTGGCAATGGTTCAATAGCTCCCTCCATCTGCAACACAAGATGATAACAAATTAATATTAACTGAACATATTGACGCATTAAGTTGAAAAAATGGTCACAGCAATGGAGCAATGGAGTAGATTACCAAGTCCTGAGGCTGCAAGTCGGCAACCCGAACCGATTGGTTCTTCGTTTGGTGGTCATACCACTTCAACAGCCGGGGCCGTTTATCAGGGTATGCTGGCTCTCGCATTGATGTATGCTCGAGGAACCACGCCTGAACATTATATTTTTTTGATATTAAATAAAGTAATATTACGAAAAAATTTTGTCTCAACACTAATAATTTGTCTCAATAATCCTTACCACCAGTGCTGCCGAGCATCCGAACAAGGTAGGCTGCCTCCTAATCTTTTTTGCATTCTTTGAGTGCACCGGCTCCTCGGAACGCAAGCAAGCAGCTATTTCTGGGAGAGCCAGAACAATCAATTCCTTCAGTGCCGAAGCCCAGTCGATGCTACTCAGTTGACTTAAGTCATCCAAGTGCTGGATGAGATACCGTGGACATCTCTGATTAGACTTTGGAGCCAAAAACATGGCCAACATGTATGCGATCCAAAGTCGGACGGTGTCCTCGACATCCTCCTGTACTTTAGATGTCGGAGTTGAAATATCAACTTCTCCAAACCTGATTGGCGAAGATCTAAACCCTGGCCAAACCGTCTGAACAACCTTCCGTTGAACATTTGGCTGGACGTGTCGATCTTCTTCCCATGACCTGGAAGACCCAAAATGAGTGCGACTTCTTCGGCACTGAATATAACTGGCTTTCCGCAAAACATGAACTCGTCGCCACCATTGTGACATCTTATGATGTCTGCTAGCAGTCGCCCGTCGACTGTGAACGTCTGCATGTCGACGAAGGCACCAAATGGGGTCCTTCGAATCAGTCTTGTATGGCGTCTAGAGAACCCCATCCTCCAAACCTTCTGAACGTATACTGCCGGCCTGCAGCTATTCTTAAACAGCTGGGAAGCCTTCACTGGGGGGACTGGAACAATTTTATTGTCAACGAAAACAGGGGGTAAGACAGAAGACATACATGTCATTAAATTTTAAGATAGAATATCATAATATTTAATATAGTGATAAACATACCTGAAGGAGCCGCATCCTCAGTCGAACGAAGAACCAGGTCCTTGCATTGTTCCGCCATTTTCTCTGTCTGCTTCTTCTTTGTTCGCGGTCTTCGTGCACAAACGAAAGCGCTCATCTCCATGAATGAAGAATTCGGAAGAATGAACTATGGAACAAGTTTAGGAGGGAAAAAGAGACCAGTGGCTTCTCGAGCAAGAGAAGAAGGATGGCTTCTTGAGCAAAAGGATGGCTTCTCGAGCAACAGACGATTGAGGGGTTTTTCTAGGGTTTATGCCGACCTAAGAGAAATACGAAAGGACACCCGGATCGCCACGATCACATCAATGAGACCCGCGAACCCATAGGAACTGCCCACGTTTACAAACTTTTCTCGGAAATATGCCATGGCTCAGTTACTAGGGTGTCGTCGAATTAGTACTACGCTGACGTCAAATTCCCGCCTTGTTCAAGCATGGGTGTCGTCTCGTTAGAGCTAGGGTGTCGTGAGATCTCAACTGGGGTGTCGCGAATGATTTTCTGCCGAATTCAATTAGGGTGTCGCCGGGTTCTCTCTATGTGGACATTCATAAGACGGGTGTCGTCGCCCTAGAGCTAGGGTGTCGTGGGATTTCAACTGGGGTGTCGCGAATGATTTTCTGCCGAATTCGAACTAGGGTGTCGCTGGGATTATCTCCGTGGTCTCTTTAAAGCACGGGTGTCGTCTCGTTAGAGCTAGGGTGTCGTGAGATCTCAACTGGGGTGTCGCGAATGATTTTCTGCCGAATTCAATTGGGGTGTCGCCGGGTTCTCTCTATGTGGACATTCATAAGACGGGTGTCGTCGCCCTAGAGCTAGGGTGTCGTGAGATCTCAACTGGGGTGTCGCGAATAATTTTCAGCCGAATTCAATTGGGGTCGCCGGTTCTCTCTATGTGGACATTCATAAGACGGGTGTCGTCGCCCTAGAGCTAGGGTGTCGTGGGATTTCAACTGGGGTGTCGCGAATGATTTTCTGCCGAATTCGAACTAGGGTGTCGCTGGGATTATCTCCGTGGTCTCTTTAAAGCACGGGTGTCGTCTCGTTAGAGCTAGGGTGTCGTGAGATCTCAACTGGGGTGTCGCGAATGATTTTCTGCCAAATTCAATTAGGGTGTCGCCGGGTTCTCTCTATGTGGACATTCATAAAACGGGTGTCGTCGCCCTAGAGCTAGGGTGTCGTGGGATTTCAACTGGGGTGTCGCGAATGATTTTCTACCGAATTCGAACTAGGGTGTCGCTGGGATTATCTCCGTGGTCTCTTTAAAGCACGGGTGTCGTCTCGTTAGAGCTAGGATGTCTCGTATGATTCCGTCATTCGGGTGTCGCCGCGCAAGGCTTGGGTGTCGTTTGCCAGAACTAGGATGTCTCGTATGTTTCCGTCCTTCGGGTGTCGCCGCGCAAGGCTTGGGTGTCGTTTGCCAGAACTAGGATGTCTCGTATGATTCCGTCATTCGGGTGTCGCCGCGCAAGGCTTAGGTGTCGTTTGCCAGAACTAGGATGTCTCATATGTTTCCGTCCTTCGGGTGTCGCCGCGCAAGGCTTAGGTGTCGTTTGCCAGAACTAGGATGTCTCGTATGTTTCCGTCCTTCGGGTGTCGCCGCGCAAGGCTTGGGTGTCGTTTGCCAGAACTAGGATGTCTCGTATGTTTCCGTCCTTCGGGTGTTGCCGCGCAAGGATTGGGTGTCGTTTACCAGAACTAGGATGTCTCGTATGTTTCCGTCATTCGGGTGTCGCCGCGCAAGGCTTGGGTGTCATTTGCCAGAACTAGGATGTCTCGTATGATTCCGTCATTCGGGTGTCGCCGCGCAAGGCTTGGGTGTCGTTTGCCAGAACTAGGATGTCTCGTATGATTCCGTCATTCGGGTGTCGCCGCGCAAGGCTTGGGTGTCGTTTGCCAGAACTAGGATGTCTCGTATGTTTCCGTCCTTCGGGTGTCACCGCGCAAGGCTTGGGTGTCGTTTTCCAGAACTAGGATGTCTCGTATGTTTCCGTCCTTCGGGTGTCGCCGCGCAAGGCTTGGGTGTCGTTTGCCAGAACTAGGATGTCTCGTATGTTTCCGTCCTTCGGGTGTCGCCGCGCAAGGATTGGGTGTCGTTTGCCAGAACTAGGATGTCTCGTATGTTTTCGTCCTTCGGGTGTCACCGCGCAAGGCTTGGGTGTCGTTTGCCAGAACTAGGATGTCTCGTATGTTTCCGTCCTTCGGGTGTCGCCGCGCAAGGCTTGGGTGTCGTTTGCCAGAACTAGGATGTCTCGTATGTTTCCGTCCTTCGGGTGTCGCAGCGCAAGGATTGGGTGTCGTTTGCCAGAACTAGGATGTCTCGTATGATTCCGTCATTCGGGTGTCGCCGCGCAAGGCTTGGGTGTCGTTTGCCAGAACTAGGATGTCTCGTATGTTTTCGTCCTTCGGTGTCGCCGCGCAAGGCTTGGGTGTCGTTTGCCAGAACTAGGATGTCTCGTATGTTTTCGTCCTTCGGGTGTCGCCGTGCAAGGCTTGGGTGTCGTTTGCCAGAACTAGGATGTCTCGTATGTTTCCGTCCTTCGGGTGTCGCCGCGCAAGGATTGGGTGTTGTTTACCAGAACTAGGATGTCTCGTATGTTTCCGTCATTCGGGTGTCGCCGCGCAAGGCTTGGGTGTCGTTTGCCAGAACTAGGATGTCTCGTATGATTCCGTCATTCGGGTGTCGCCGCGCAAGGCTTGAGTGTCGTTTTTCAGAACTAGGATGTCTCGTATGTTTCCGTCCTTCGGGTGTCGCCGCGCAAGGATTGGGTGTCATTTGCTAGAACTAGGATGTCTCGTATGATTCCGTCATTCGGGTGTCGCCGTGCAAGGCTTGGGTGTCGTTTGCCAGAACTAGGATGTCTCGTATGTTTCCGTCCTTCGGGTGTCGCCGCGCAAGGATTGGGTGTCGTTTGCTAGAACTAGGATGTCTCGTATGTTTCCGTCCTTCGGGTGTCGCCGCGCAAGGCTTGGGTGTCGTTTGCCAGAACTAGGATGTCTCGTATGTTTCCGTCCTTCGGGTGTCGCCGCGCAAGGATTGGGTGTCGTTTGCCAGAACTAGGATGTCTCGTATGTTTCCGTCCTTCGGGTGTCGCCGTGCAAGGCTTGGGTGTCGTTTGCCAGAACTAGGATGTCTCGTATGATTCCGTCATTCGGGTGTCGCCGCGCAAGGCTTGGGTGTCGTTTGCCAGAACTAGGATGTCTCGTATGATTCCGTCATTCGGGTGTCGCCGCGCAAGGCTTGGGTGTCGTTTGCCAGAACTAGGATGTCTTGTATGATTCCGTCATTCGGGTGTCGCCGCGCAAGGCTTGGGTGTCGTTTGCCAGAACTAGGATGTCTCGTATGTTTCCATCCTTTGGGTGTCGCCGCGCAAGACTTGGGTGTCGTTTGCCAGAACTAGGATGTCTCGTTCGCGAGCATTTCATTTACGACCAAGCAACCATAATTCAAAAGTTACGACACTTGTGTTTTATATATGATCTTGTGTAAGTTGACTCAATACATAAGCATCAAATTCATCCATTAAAGTTTCTGACGGCGGAACAATTATCTCCAGGTCCTCTTCAGTATTAATATACTGCAAACAAGTCTGCCTGCTACTTGAAGCAGCTTTTTTCTTGGCCTGATTTTTCCTTGATCTTTTTGCCTTCTCTCGACTGCACTCTTTAATCTGTTCTCTCTCGGGCGACCTTTCGTCCTAATTTGTTCAGGATCTTGAATTACCAGCTCTGAACGTGGTTTAGCTGCACAGTTGGCATCCACGGCAGTTTTGAATAGAGGTGGTAGACCATCCATCACTACATTAAATGCATCTTCAGACATGGAGGCTATCTCTGCGAGCTTCATCATCCGATGAGACAGCAAACTATATCTACAATCATAAACAGAATATTAACGATAACAAATATTAAGACATTTCAATTAAAAAATTGTCACTGCCTACCGTGAGTTTCGTGTGCTTTTATCATAACCCTCAGTATTGCAGTCGAATTCATCGAATTGGTATTTCATGTCCTTGCACCATCTCTTCAAGAAGTATTTATCTGGTAAACAAAATACGTCATTTTGATGAAGAACCAACAGGGCATGCCTACACTGGTACCCCTTGAACTGAAAGGATCGGCACTGGCATTGGACATCCTCAATATTTCTATCATATGAAACGATATAATCTTTGATCATCTCCTTGCCAATTCCATCGACTTCAATCCTTTCATACGACTTGACGGAATATATAACGTGTTGCCAGCTTCGTTGATCAATTTTGTATTTGATGCAGCCATTTCAAGGATCTCATTCTGGAATTTTTTGAAAATGCTCCGTGTATACCTTCCTGCAGCTTGTCTCTCAAAAGGTGATGATGTCTTTAGGAAAGCTATCGTTTGCAAAGTCCTATTATCTTCCTCATTTTTGGCCTCGTATCGTTTTTTCAAGGCATCTTCGTACTTACTTATAACTCCGTTAGTGTTGTCTTCGAATTTATAAACCCATCGAAGAAGTGATTAATGCCCTCGCTCCTTTGTGAAGATGACATCCCTGTTAAACATTTTGTCAACCAAAAATTAAAAAAAAAAAGCGTTTAAATGAATCATGAACCAAAGCCACCATTGACATACAAACCTGCGAAGAATGTATCCTTCAGGTAAACTGGGACCCATTTTTCCCGACATTCGTAGAGGACATTGAACCAATCTATAGACTTGCATTCTTTATATTTCTCCATAACATGTGCCCACCTTTCCTCGAATGATTTATGGTCAATGAATCATATATTGCCTCATCGAAATCAACCATAAACTTGGGATTTGCCGTGCAAATGTGGCCAATCTTTTCCGGTATCTTCTTCAATATATGCCAAAGACAAAATCGATGTCGGGTATTAGGAAAAACTTCTTTGACAGCAGCCTCGATTGCCTTATCTTGATCAGTAATCATGGCAATAGGTGCTTGACCACCATTTGCATCCAGCCAAGTCTTAAAAACCCATTTATATGTCTCAGTACTCTCATCAGACAACAATGCGCATCCAAGCAAGGTTGACTGTCCATGATGGTTCACCCCAACAAATGGACAAAAAGGCATTTGATATCTATTTGTCAAGTAAGTTGAGTCAAAGCTTAGAACATCACCGAAGTATGTGCATGCCAATCTTGACCTTGGATGAATCCAGAAGACAGACCTCAGATGACCATTATCATTGAGGTCTAAGGAGTAGAAGAAATTGGGATTTTTGAGTTGCATTTCGGCAAAATGAATTACCATCGACTGAGCATCTCCTTCTTTCAGCTTAGACTGACGTTCGCGACTAATGAAGTTACGAGCATCCTTCTCGGTGAAATCCAATTGTCCTCTGCCCCCTTTTCTCCTTGCTATGGCAGAGTATATCTGAGTCGTCGGAACATTCACGGCATGTAAATTGCTGATCTCTGCCTTCTCTGGTGTGCTGATCCTCCTATGCGACCGTAGATAACCAGCTGATGTTATGGAGAGCCCATGGTTATGTTCTAGAGAAACCTCATCCAAAATCCACTTACCACTTGTAGCATTCAGTCTTGCTTTTATGGATGCCATACAACCAACTTTCCCAGTATCCCTATGATTCATACTCTTCTCTGATTTTCTGGATTTTCCTTGCCTCCAACACGCCAGGTGCTTGAAGCAAAGTTCTTTTTGTTGTTGGCCCTGCTACACACTGTTGTGATTCCAAAGCCAACTCGTTTCGCGTATCCATTGTAGAACGTATATACATCATCGGCTGAATTGAATTCCATCCCAGTTTGAGGAACTACAATATCATCCACTGCATTTGGAACGACGGGTGAAGCTGCACGGCCGGGAGTGTTATCTTCTTCTTTCCGATCTACAGTTTCAGCATCAACTGTGAAAATATAGGCACGCATTCATGAAGAGCTACTCCTACGCGACAACCAAGTTACTAAAATTTAATGCGACGACATTGTTGAAAGCTCACGACACCCCTAGCTTAATGCGACACCACTGTTGAAAGCTCACGACACCCCTAGCTTAATGCGACGACACCCGTGCTTAGAACTGACCACGGCGAGAAAGCCCACGACAACCAAGTTACTAAAATTTAATTTTATTTATAAAAAAAAATTACATTAGCCCTCACTGGGGCTTGTCTCCTTCGGTCGCTGCGTCGTCGATCTGGCGATGGAGGGACGCTACTTTCCCCTCCAGGTGGCTATTGGCCCGACGCAGGACCTCTATCTCTTTTGTTGAAACATCCTGGTATTCCTCGACCGCCAGCCTGAGTCGCTCGCTGATTGCGTGCGACTCAGCATAAACCACCGCGTCGATGGTGACGGTTGGCGTCGGCTGCCATGGATGCCAGTAGATCTCACCTCGCCTCTGGAAGCCATCTTGTGGTCAGTTCAAGCTGGAAAGGTGAGTAACGATGGCATTCCCCCATCCTTATTTAAGGTTCCCCTGGCGGGTGTTTCGATTGCCATGCGCCACCATCTCAGTGGTTGTTCACAGGAATCGAATCGGTGCGCCACCATGCCCCGCCCTCCACGTTGAGTTTCGAGGGATGGGGAACAGAACAGTTTCGGGAAGCAAACAGTCGTAAGTTTAACGTCGTCCCAAGAGAAAATTCACGACACCCAAGGATGATTTGGATTTCGGCCGAAACTCCTTCGCGACACCCCACTTGAAAGCTCACGACACCCTCGGATCAATGCTTCGACACCCGTGCTGAGAACTGAACAGAGAGAATCCCCAGACATCCCAGGGATGAGTTGGATTTCGGCCGAAACTCCTTCGCGACACCCATGTTGAAAGCTCACGACACCCTAGCTTTAAGGCGACGACACCCGTGCGTCGAACTGATCACAGAGAGAACCCCCGCGACACCCCTTCTCGAATTCGGCCGAAACTCGTGGGGTTCTCTCTGTGATCAGTTCGACGCAATTCGAGAAGGGGTGTCGTTCGCCTGTAAAGCTAGGGTGTCGTGAGCTTTCAACTGGGGTGTCGCGAAGGAGTTTTGGCCGAAATCCAAATTATCCTTGGGTGTCGTGAATTTTCTCTTGGGACGACGTTAAACTTCCGACGGTTTGCTTCCCGAACCTCTGTTCTGTTCCCCATCCCTCGAAACTCAACGTGGAGGGGGGGGCGTGGTGGCGCACCGATTCGATTCCTGTGAACAACCACTGAGATGGTGGCGCGTGGCAATCGAAACACCCGCCAGGGGAACCTTAAATAAGGATGGGGGAATGCCATCGTTACTCACCTTTCCAGCTTGAACTGACCACAAGATGGCTTCCAGAGGCGAGGTGAGATCTACTGGCAGCCATGGCAGGCGACCCCCAACCGTCACCATCGACGCGGTGGTTTATGCTGAGTCGCTCGCAAGCAGCGAGCGACTCATCAAGGCGGCCGAGAAATACCTGGCCGTTACAACAAAAGAGACAGAGGTCCTGCGTCGGGCCAATAGCCACCTGGAGGGGAAAGTAGCGTCCCTCCAGCATCACATCGCCGACGCAGCGACTGAAGGAGATAAGCCCCAGTAAGGGCTAATGTATTTTTTTTTGATAAATAAAATTAAATTTTAGTAACTTGGTTGTCGCGGGCCTTCTCGCCGCCGTGATCAGTTGGGTGTCGTCAATTTTCAACTGGGGTGTCGTCGCCCTAAAGCTAGGGTGTCGTGGGATTTCATCTGGGGTGTCGCGAAGGATTTACGGCCGACTTCGAACTAGGGTGTCGCGGGGATTATCTCCGTGGTCTCTTGTTCAATCACGGGTGTCGTCTCGTTAGAGCTAGGGTGTCGTGAGATTTCAACAGGGTGTCGCGATTGATTTTCTGCCGAATTCAATTAGGGTGTCGCCGGTTCTCTCTATGTGCACATTTATGAGACGGGTGTCGTCGCCCTAGAGCTAGGGTGTCGTGGGATTTCAACTGGGTGTCGCGAAGGATTAACGGCAGAATTCGAAGTAGGGTGTCGCCGGGTTCTCTCTATGTGGTCATTTAAGACGGGTGTCGTCGAGAGCTAGGGTGTCGTGGATTTCAACTGGGGTGTCGCGATTGATTTTCTGCCGAATTCAATTAGGGTGTCGCCGAGTTCTCTCTATGTGGTCATGTTAAAGAATGGGTGTCGTCTCGTTAGAGCTAGGGTGTCGTGCGATTTCAACTGGGGTGTCGCGATTGATTTTCTACCGAATTCAATTAGGGTGTCGCCGAGTTCTCTCTATGTGGTCATGTTAAAGAACGGGTGTCGTCTCGTTAGAGCTAGGGTGTCGTGGGATTTCTAAAGGATTTTCGAAGGGTGTCAGTGGGACGGGTGTCGTCTAGGGTGTCGTGAGATTTCAACAGGGGTGTCGCGATTGATTTTCTGCCGAATTCAATTAGGGTGTCGCCGGGTTCTCTCTATGTGCACATTTATGAGACGGGTGTCGTCGCCCTAAAGCTAGGGTGTCGTGGGATTTCGTCTGGGGTGTCGCGAAGGATTACGGCCGAATTCGAACTAGGGTGTCGCGGGGATTATCTCCGTGGTCTCTTGTTCAATCACGGGTGTCGTCTCGTTAGAGCTAGGGTGTCGTGAGATTTCAACAGGGGTCGCGATTGATTTTCTGCCGAATTCAATTAGGGTGTCGCCGGGTTCTCTCTATGTGCACATTTATAAGACGGGTGTCGTCGCCCTAAAGCTAGGGTGTCGTGGGATTTCGTCTGGGGTGTCGCGAAGGACTTACGGCCGACTTCGAACTAGGGTGTCGCGGGGATTCCTTACCATCCGGACTCTCAGAGCGAGGGGGGGAAGAAAGAGAGTTATTCTAGCACAGATGAAATTCAGTTGAGCACGAACATACGCCCTCGACGTTCGCTTCTCTCTCTGAATTCGGCCAGGTCTGGCATTCCCAAGCAGATGGAGGAAAAAGGAGCTTTTTAAAAGCAATTGACGAGAGATAACGAAAATCTTACAGACCTGGCCGAATTCAGAGAGAGAAGCGAACGTCTACGTGAGGTTTTGGCAAGGAAAATCTCATTGGATAAACTTTTATATTTGAAGCCTCCAGTAGACTCCAGTAGCCAGGTTTTTCAACCTCTAAGCTGAAATATTTCCTGTCGACCAGACTTTCAAAGCGAAATATTTACAAAACAGTTATGACTCTCAGAGTGTCATAACTATTTCGTTCTAAGGTAGTTACCCGCGCATTAAACGCATTAACTAACTCTAACCAGAAAAAAACTGTTGATGTAATAAAGAAGTGGGAAGAAAGAGTTTTTACTTTGTGCTGCGGCTGACATTTCCTCCAGAAGTTTTTTTACACAGACTCCTGACTCCTGTATCAAGGTTTTCCAGTCCAGTAGCTGAAGTATTTTCAGCCTCTAAGCTGGAAGAAACAGAGTTCTTCTTGCACAGATGACATAAAACGTAAAATGGCGCGAAAGGGCATTTTCGTCCGCACAAAAATTTTAAAAAAAAGCGAACAGCATTAAATGTCCGTCACGTTCAGAACGTTACGTCAAAGCCCAGCCATACCGCCTGTCAGGTCATCCACGTCGGATCCACGTGGACCAATAGGAAGACGCGGTGCAGCCCACGTCAGCGTTGCTGCACCAGGGCCGGTGTACAAAGTGTTTTCCCCTTACTTTTGCCTCGTGGGCCAGGAGAGACTCGTGAGGACACGCCG
>UESW01001464.1:0-7500 GCA_900491605.1 Calamus simplicifolius
CGATGAATAGTAGAAATACTATAATAGTCAGTGTGCCTTAATTTCCTTAGGGGTTCATTATCCATAATTAGCACACCTTGGCTTCTAAAGATCAATGTCAGAACCATACCATATGGCAGTGTAGATCTTTTCTTTGTAGCAGCCTCTGCCATATAACCAATCATCATGCCAGCTAGGTTGACTGGCCTTCCAGTTATAATACAATCCATCAAAAGAATGTCTCGCTCCGAGACGTACTCAAATCTACCAATTTTGGGGAAAAAATTCTTCCACATATGTTGTGTAGTAACCTGAGCTCCAGATTTAATTGATTAGCAAGAATTTCCTCAAACTCGGTTACATCCCTCCCTAACATTCTTGACAATGCACCACTTCTATCATCATGCTGATATTCCATAATACCAATTGTGGGCATTTCCAACAGATTTCCAAGGATTTCAGCAGTTATTACAACTCTAGTTCCTCTTACAATACTGACTAAACCGCCTTCTCCTCTACTCAAATCATTGTAAAATTCTCTCACTAGGGCAGGATAAGTGGGGATATCTAATGAACAAATCTTTTCCCACCCCATTTCTTTTAAACATCTTCCTATTGAGAAGCCCTCCGACTCAAAGAAATCAAAGTTGACCTTCCTTCCAGTTGTGATAGTCTTACCGGCTAGTTGATCTACTTTGGGTGAAGAGGGTGAAGGAGGGGAATCTTCTTGAGTGGCCGAAGAGGAGGATGGCGAGGGTTGCCTCCGAATCGTGCGTCGCCTCGTGGGAACGGACGCTCCTCCGACGAAACCGCGCCTCTTGGGTGCCATTGAGTTGATTGGAATGTGTAATCAAAGGTTTTGAGAAGATTGGGGAGGTTGGAAAGGCTTTGGAACTCCTTGGAGGGGTTTTGGGAGACGGATAAAATGATTTGGGGTCGACTCCGCCTTTTTATTTTTGACCTAGTTCGACCTAGAGTCGACTCCCGAAAACTGGGTGTCGGCTCCGAACCAGAAAGTCTGTCAGCGCTCGAATTAGAGTCGGCTCTACAGAAGCCGGAGTCGGCTCTAATTGCTTAGACAGAACATCAAAAACTAAGGTGTCGACTCCACAAACTGTTAGAGTCGACTCTAACAGTTTCAGAGATAAAAAATCAAGTTTCAAGGATCTGAAACTATTCAAATTAATCATCAAATCTAGATAAATGTTCCTTAGCAATTGGGGAAACAATGAATCAAGATCTAGATAGATTTCCTTATTGAATATCGAGATTTTTCAAGAAATTGATGAAATCTAGATAGTTGTCTTAAGAGTTTCAGAAAATTATTCCAAAGGATCACAAACTCCTAATTCTCCTCTAAGATAACAAAATCTCTCTTCACTTAAGGGTTTTGTAAATATATCTGCCAGTTGTTCTTCAGTATCACATAATCAAGACAAATTTCATTATTGGCAACATGTTCTCTTATAAAGTGATATCTAATTTCAATATGCTTTGTTCTTGAGTGTTGAATTGGATTTTTAGTTAGATTGATTGCACTTGTATTATCACATCTTATAGGTGTCTTATCAAGTGTGATACCATAGTCTTCAAGTTGTCTCTTAATCCATAGGATTTGAGCACAGCAACTTCCAGCTGCAACATATTCTGCTTCAGCAGTAGATAATGCAACCGAATTTTGCTTTTTGCTAAACCATGAGATTAAGTTACTTCCTAAAAATTGGCATGCACCACTTGTGCTTTTTCTATCTAACTTACATCCAGCATAATCAGAATCAGAATAAGCAATCAGATTTAATGTTGAGTCTCTAGAATACCATAAACCTACATTTTTTGTTCCACTAAGTATCTAAGAATTCTTTTAACAGCAATTAAATGTGATTCTTTAGGTTCAGACTGAAATCTAGCACATAAGCAAACAGCAAACATTATGTCTGGTCTACTTGCAGTTAAGTAAAGTAGGGATCCGATTATACCTCGATAATATTTTTGATCAACCTTCTTACCTTCTTCATCTTTGTCCAGCTTGCATGAAGGACTCATTGGTGTTCCGAGGGGTTTGATTGATTCCATACCAAACTTCTTTAGAATTTCTCTTGTGTACTTTGTTTGGTTGATAAAGATTCCCTCTTTGCTTTGTTTGATTTGGAGTCCAAGGAAGAAATTGAGTTCTCCCATCATGCTCATTTCAAATTCTCCCTGCATTAACTTAGCAAACTCTTGACATAGAAGATTGTTAGTAGCACCAAATACAATGTCATCAACATAAATTTGAACTACAAGTAAATCTTTATCTTTTCTTTTCAAAAACAATGTTTTATCAACATTTCCTCTTGTAAAATCATTTTCAATCAAAAATTTACTTAGTCTATCATACCAAGCTCTAGGTGCTTGTTTCAAACCATATAAAGCTTTGTGCAATTTAAAAACGTGATTTGAAAATTCATGATCTTCAAATCCCGGTGGTTGTTCAACAAATACTTCTTCATTTATTAATCCATTTAAAAATGCACTTTTGACATCCATTTGAAATAAATTAAAGTTCATGTGACATGCAAATGCAAGTAATAGCCTAATGGCTTCTAATCTAGCTACAGGTGCAAAGGTTTCATCAAAATCAATACCTTCTTCTTGATTATATCCTTTTGCAACTAATCTAGCTTTGTTTCTAATTACTATGCCATTTTCATCTAGTTTATTTCTAAAAACCCATTTTGATCCTATAACAGAATGATCTTTAGGTCTTTCCACTAATGTCCATACATTATTTCTAGTGAATTGGTTTAATTCTTCTTGCATAGCTAACATCCAATTATTATCTTTTTCAGCTTCTTCAATGGTTTTAGGTTCAATTTGAGAAACAAATGCAAGGTGATTACTAATATTTCTCATAGATGATCTAGTTCTTATTCCTTGAGATGGATCACCTATAATCAATTCCTTGGGATGACTATAAGCGTATCTCCAATCTCTTGGTAGATCTACATCATTATGATTAGTATTAATAACATCAGCATTAGGCGAATCATTATCTTTAGCTTCTTGTTCATGATCTGAAGATACATCAATATTAAGTTTTTCAAGATTGTTTTCGAGAATGTTTGTATCTTCCTCATCATCAATCCTTTTGGAACTTGATGCTAAAGATTCATCAAAAACTACATGAATAGATTCTTCAACAATTAAACTTCCTTTATTGAACACTCTATATGCTTTACTAGTTGTTGAATAACCTAAGAATATTCCTTCATCAGATTTTGCATCAAATTTACCTAAGTTATTTTTACCATTATTATGAATAAAACATTTACAACCAAATGCATGAAAATATTTAATGTTGGGTTTTCTATCATGCCATAATTCATAAGGTGTTTTCTTTAAAATAGGTCTTATTAATGCTCTATTTAGGATGTAACATGCTGTGTTAATAGCTTCCGCCCAAAAGTATTTCGGGAGTTTACTTTCACATAGCATGGTACGGGCCATGTCTTCTAGAGTTCTATTTTTCCTTTCAACTACTCCATTTTGTTGAGGGGTTCTTGGTGCAGAAAAATTATGATTAATACCATTTTCATTGCAAAAACTTTCAAATAAGTGATTTTCAAATTCAGTTCCATGATCACTTCTTAGAGACACTATGGTAGTGTTTTTCTCATTTGTTACTTTCTTGAAGAATTTCAGGAATATCGAGAAAGTCTCATCTTTGTGAGCTAAAAACATTACCCAAGTGAATCTAGAGTAATCATCTACTATCACAAGACCATATTTCTTTCCTCCTAGACTTGTGGTTCTAGTTGGTCCAAAAAGGTCCATGTGAAGTAGCTCTAATGGCCTAGAAGTTGAAACAACATTTTTAGATTTAAAAGAACTTCTCGTTTGTTTTCCAAACTGACATGCATCACATATTTTGTTATTTTCAAAATCTATTTTAGGTAGTCCTTTTACTAAATCCATTCTAATTAGTTTTGAAATCAGGTGTGTGCTTGCGTGACCTAATCTTCGATGCCACAACCAACCAATCTCATTCATATTAGCATTATTAGCAACTAAGCAATGATTATTAGTAGACAAATTGTCTAAGTCAATCAAGTATACATTGCCATTTCTATTTCCAATAAAAACAATGCTATTATCAATGGGATTAGCAACTGTGCATATAGAAGATTCAAATGATACTTTAAAACCTTTGTCACATAATTGACTAATGCTAATTAAATTATGTTTCAAACCATCAACATATAAGACATTTTCAATATATGTGGAGGGAGTTATTTGAATGTTACCAAGCCCCAAGATTTGGCCTTTGCCATTATCCCCAAATGTAACTACTCCTCCTCTTTTGCTTTCGAGGGTGATGAATTGATCTTTGTCACCCGTCATGTGCCTTGAGCAGCCGCTATCAAGATACCACTTTCGCTTTGATCTTTTGGCCGCAAGACACTCCTGCAAAGATGATCAAGTCTTATGTTTAGGTACCCAAGCTTTCTTGGGTCCTTCATGGTTAGTAGCAATAAAAACTGTTCCTTTTGGAACCCATATTTTCTTTCCTTTAATATTTAAGTTTTTATTAGGTTTTAGAATTTTACATTCATAAGATTTATGTCCTTTTTGATTACATTTAAAGCATGTAAAATTACTTTGGCCAGCACGCACAAAAATATTTTTCAGTGATTTTTGTTTTCTAAAAGTGTTATACCCTAATCCGGCTTTGTCAAAAACTGCTTTTTGACTATTTAATAACATGTTCAATTTAGTTGAGCTTAAGGTAAACTTATCAACTATGTTCTTATATTTTTCAACCTCTTTCCTTAGTTTATCATTTTCATTGGAAATTAATTCTTTTTCTTTTACCAAAATTTCATTTTCAGATTTAAGTTTCTTAACTTCATTATTAAGATCTTCCTTTTCTTTAATGAAAGTTGAATTTTTATTTTTCAAAAGCTTGTATTTCTTTTTCAAAACCTTGAAATCGCCGACAAGTTCATTAAAAGCATCAAATAATTCATCAAATGCAAACTCATCGCAAGGGTTATCGGAACTTACCTCATCGTTGTCGTCCGCCATAAAACATACATTTGCGACTTCCTTTTGTTCTTCTTCTTCGGAAGAAGATTCTTCGCTATCACTCCAAGTCGCCACATAAGCCTTCTTTTTCTTTTTGTAGGCTTTCTTTAATTTAGGACATTCATTCCTAAAGTGCCCCGGTTTATTACACTCATAGCAAGTCAAGGGGTCTTTCTCTTTTTCTTTGTCCTTGTCCTTGTTCTTATCCTTTTCTCCTTCCCACTTTGCTCCAAATTTCTTCTTGTGGAAGGGTTTCTTTCTCCTCATGAATCTTTTAAACTTTTTAGCTAAGAGAGCAGTCTCTTCATCATCATCATCATCATCATCGCTGCTGCTCTCTTCTTCTTTTGCAGCTTTGAGGGCAATCACTTTCTTCTTCTTTGTGTCCTCCTCTACGTGCTGCTTCATTGTCAACTCATGGGTCATAAGTGATCCTAGAAGCTCCTCTAAGGGCAGAGTGTTGAGGTCCTTTGCTTCTTGGATTGCTATCATTTTGGCTTCCCATGATCTTGGTAGTGACCTAAGAATTTTTCGAACAAGTTCTGAGTTAGTATATGTCTTACCAAGACTTTTTAAACCATTTACAATATCTGTAAATCTAGTATACATGCATGCAATGGTTTCAGATTGTTCCATGCTAAACAACTCATATTTATGAACAAGAATATTAATTTTAGATTCTTTTACTTGGTTGGTACCCTCATGGGTAACCTCTAATCTATCCCAAATCTCCTTTGCGGAATTACATGTGGAGATTCTATTAAATTCATTTGCATCTAAAGAGCAATATAAAACATTCATGGCTTTAGCGTTAAGCTGTGCCATCTTCCTATCATTATCATTCCAGTCCCTTTCGGGCTTAGGAACAATAGTGCCATCAATAACATGTGTGGGTGTACTAGGTCCATTAATTATAACACCCCATAGTTCATAGTCAGAAGCTTGAATGAATATCCTCATTCTAGCTTTCCAATATGAATAATTTGAACCATTAAACAGTGGAGGTCTATTCGTAGAATGACCTTCAGCAAATGATCCAACTTGAGCTGCCATTTGGATCTTTAGCTCTTGATCGTGTGATCAAAATCTAATGAGCACTAGCTCTGATACCAATTGTTGGCCCAGATAACAACCCAAGAGGGGGGGGGGGGGTGAATTGGGTTCTTTAAAAAAATTTAAACCTTTTGAAATATTTGTTTGCTTAGTGTGAGTGAAAGTGAATGCAGATGCAAAAACAAAATACAATCAATAAATAGAGATAGAGATAGAGATAAAGGAGACACGGCAAACACAAAGATTTTATAGTGGTTCGGTGTATCCAACACCTACGTCCACTCCCAAGATTCACTTGGGTCCACACTATAATCTTTCTTGATTACAGCCGAGTTGTTTTACAAGCTCACAACTCAAACTTATTGTTTTCCCGGGATCACAACGAACCCAGCCGGTTTTCCGGGCTCACCAGCATAAAAACCCTAACACAAGCTATACCAAGCTTGTACCGAGGTAAGACTACCTCCACTAGTTCAATCCCCCAGATTGAACTCGACACAAACAAAAGAAATATTGTTTTTCAAGTACATAGCTCCTCAATGAGCAAATAATCAAGTAAATGAATAAGGTTTAGAAAAGCCTGATTTGTAGTTGGTTGGCTTTTGAGCTTTTCTTCTTTTCTTCTTCTCCTTGCTAGATTGAATCAAGCCTCAGCTCCGATTCTTCACAGTTGAAGCAGTTGAGAAGGATTGAAAAGCAAGAAACTGATCCTCTTTCTCCAATTTGGGAAATCCACCAAAACTTTGATTTGAATGCTTGGATTCCTCTTGAGCTTTTTGGAGTGGAGTGGATTTGAGCTAGAAGGTTTTTCTCTTGAGATTCAGGCTCTCTCTTTTTCGGATTTTTGAATTTGGGATTTCTCTATTTCTGTTTTTCTTCTTTTTTTTCGTTCTTCCGTTCTTTTTTTTTTTTGAATGATAGTCTTCCCTTTTTATAGATTTCTTTCAAACCATTTTTGGAAGAAAACTATCCGTTGGAGTGTACCTTGCAACAAAATATATCCGTTAGAAATAAAGTAAAGTAGAAATATTACCGTTAGAGCTGATCTGGCAATTTGATTTTTCATTCTAGGTGGGTTGGAGTTGACTCTAACTTTTCTGGAGTCGGCTCTAACTCGAAACACTTTAATCCGTTAATTCTAGAGTCGTCTCTGACTTTTCTGGGGTCGACAAGAAACTTTTCTGAAGTCGACTCTAACAGACCCGGAGTCGACTCTAAGTCGGGGCCAGAAAAATCAACGTTCTGTCTTTTCTGTTGGAGTCGGCTCTAACAGTCTCGGAGTCGACTCTAACTTCCGTGCCAGATACTGGAGTCGGCTCTGTGATTCTCGGAGTCGACTCTAATGTCTGCAATCTTACCTAGACATTAGATTCAATCCAGAACAAGATTTAACTCCTGATTTTG
>UESW01001464.1:10000-60646 GCA_900491605.1 Calamus simplicifolius
AATGATAAAATTTTCTTTTAGACTCTGATAGGATCTTTGTATTACCTCTAGCCATTGCTTATGATCTACTTTTCGAAGATCTGAATCAGCTGTAGATCTACTGCTTCGAGAACCTTGATTGAGTGCTTCCAATCAATGAGCTATCGCACACGATGGTGTATGCCCTCAGGATATGCTCTTGATCAGTGTTGGCCCAGATGGCAACCTAAGAGGGGGGGGGTGAATTGGGTTCTTTAAAAAATTTCAACCTTTTAAAAACTATATGCTTGGAGATGGATGAAATTAAATGCAATGCGAATATTAAACACAACCAAAGAGATAGAGAAAGAGATAATCAAAGCACGGCAAACACAAAGGTTTTATAGTGGTTCGGTGTATCTAACACCTACGTCCACTTCCAAGATCCACTTGGGTCCACACTATAATCCTCTTGATTATAGTCGAGTTGTTTTACAAGATCACAACTCAAAACTTGTTGTTTCCCAGGGATTACAATGAACCCAGCCGGTTTTTCGGGCTCACCAGCACAAAACCCTAAACTCAAGCTAATCTAGCTTGACCCAAGGTATACTACCTCCACTAGTTCAATCCCCTTGATAGAACTAGCACAAACAAGAAAGAATAATGTTTTTCAATAATACAAAGCTCCTCAAATGAGCAAATATTCAAAATAAAGGAATAAGGTTAGAAAAGCCTGTTTGAAGTAGATTGGATTTGAGCTTTTCTTCTTTTCTTCTTTTCCTTTTCTCTTTGAAGATGTTGAATCAGGCCTCGGCTTTGATTCGTTGCAAATGTTGCAAATGAGAAGTTAGAAAATCTCAAAAATAGAGCTTTATCCTCCTTTTGGAAGTCCTCCGATTTTTCCAATATGAGCGCCTTGGATTTCTCTTTGAGCTTTTTGGAGTGGAAGGATTTGAGTTTGAACTCTTTTCTCTCTGATTTCAGGCTTGAGACTTCTCAGATTTTTGATTTGAAAGCACTCTCTTTTTCCATTTTTCCTTCGTTATATTTTCAAACGGGCATTCTCCCCTTTTTATATATTTTTAATCCATTTTTGGTAAGAAAACTAGCCGTTGGAATGTACCTGGAAAGTTTTTCCAAACAAAATATATCCGTTAGAAGTTAGGTAAAAAGAAAATATTACCGTTAGAGCTGATCTGGCATTTTAAAATTTCGTTCCAGATAGGTTGGAGTCGGCTCCAACTTTTCAGGTGTCGGCTCCAAGTCGTTTATCCAAAAATAGAAAGTTCTGAGTTCGTCGAGGAGTCGGCTCCAAAAAAGTTAGGTGTCGGCTCGCCATGGTCAGGTGTCGGCTCCAAAAGACTGTAAGTGTCGGCTTCAAGGTAGTCAAAAATTAAGCGTTCTGTCTCCGCATCGGAGTTGGCTCCAGACACTGTAAGTGTCGACTCCGAAACTCTGGGTGTCGGCTCCGAAACTCTAGGTGTCGGCTCCAAACCGTATCAAAAATTAGAAGAATATTTGATTGGCCATGGGGTCGGCTCCAGAATTACTAGGTGTCGACTCCAAGCTCTGAAACGTTGAAACTTATATTTTGCAATTGATTCAAAATACGTTTCTTAATGCCTTTAAATCAATCAAATATTTTAAGCTCTGAAACACTTGCCAAATCTATTAGTAATCAAATAAATATACTCAATTCCTTTATTAATCATCAAAATCAATAATTGGGTCAACAATCTCTTCCTTTTTGATGATTATAAAAACATTGAGTATATGCATAGGATACTTAAATCAAAATTTTCAAGGAAGTGATCCTCACAAGTAAGCTCCCCCTGAATAAGGTAGCTCCCCCTATGAAGTTCAAATGAATGATTGTTCTCTCCTTTTGCTTTACATGTTTGATACTTAGAATTCATTTATATCAATTTTTACTATTATATCAGTGTTCACATAAGCTTATTTATGCATATTCAAACTAATTTGATACCAATCAAATAAGCTTCAATTAAATTCCTTCAATCAAAGCATAACTAATCAATGCATATACGACATAACTTTCTCCCCCTTTTTTGTAATCAACAAAAAGATAAAGAAGAGTTAAGTCAAAAGATAAAATTGATAGATCAAAGGATAATTTCATTTCATCAAAGGTCAAGTATTACAAAAAGAAACTGTACTTTTATTACATCAAAAACTAAACTTTCATTTCAAACATCAAACAACATATCTCATTAAGTTAAAAAACACTTAGACTTCATTATATGAAAATTGCAAATTGGTTCTAATGATTCTTGTTAAATGATCTAAAATCCTTTGCATCCCTTCACTCTGAGTCCCTACAAATTCTTTCAATCTTCTGTCAACAAAAGAGCAAGCAGTCATGATTTTATCTTGAAGCTCGGCATTGCATTTGGAATAGGTTCAGAATCTCCACAGATATCTTTAAGTTCTTCAAATATATTTTTCAGATCATTACTTAAGGAATCCGCAGATGAATTAAGAGTTGATTCTATTTTGCCAATGCGATCATCCAGGGAATAAAGGGTTTCTTTAAGATTCATAAACTGATTATCAAACTCAGTCTTCAATTCATCCTTCTGAGCAGCAAGTAAACATTTGAGTTGCTCCAATTGAAGGTCTGAAAAAATCAACTGATGAAGTGGATGACTGAACATGAACTTGAGCGGGTGCAGGGGCAGGAACAGGACTGCTAGGCTACGGAGAGGGAACCCTCACAGATGGTCCAGCCTCAAGATGCAGAAGGTCTAGGTTCAGGGGCTCTCTCATCCAAGCTGCCTTTCCTTTCCCATTGCCCGTTGACCTTAACAAATCCCATCCGATGCAAGGTGGCCAAACTGTAGTAATCAGTATGCCTAAGATTCTTGGAAGGTTCATTGTCTAATATCACAACACCTTGGCTTCTGAAAACCATAGTTAGCACCATGCCATAGGGTAAGGACGATCTTCTTTTCTCCAGCCTCAGCCATATAAAATATCATCATTGCAGCTAAATTTATGGGTTGACTGGTCAACACACTGTCCATCACAACAATGTCTCGCTCGGAGACATACTCAAATCGATCGGTTTTTGGAAATAATATTCTACTGCAAATATTGAAGTAATCTTAATTCCAAGGGCAGTTGGTTAGCCCTAATCTCCTCAAATTCTGTAACTTCTCTCCCTAACATCCTCGATAGAGCGGCTGACCTCTCACTGTGATGTCGGCAACTAATCCAGTAATGGGAATGCTAAGGAGGTTTCCTAATTTTGAAAAGTGAGATGGATCCTTTTACCTCTGACTGAGCTCACGATTCCACCATCACCTCTCGACAGATTGAAATAGAATTCCTTGACAAGGGCTGGATATGTAGGAACATCTAGAGAACACACTTTATCCCAGCCTAGTTCCTTGATTTGATTCCCAATAGAGAAGCCCTCGGATTGAAAGAACTCGAAATCAACTTTCCTACCCATTGTTATCACTCTCCCTGCTAGGGTATCTACCTGAGGAGATGAAGGGTCTGGATTGTCCGAAGCAGTTGAAGAGGAATCACTCGGAGACGGCTCGCACACGGTCGTCTCGCCGATCATTTTCCGGTTGCCACGGGCACTCCAAGCACTGATCCTCTCCTCTTAGGTGCCATTAGATCCTTAGGAAGGCTTGAATAGGTGGAATTAGAGATGGGGAGGCTTTGAGAGAGTTTGGGAAGAGTTTGGTTAAGGATTTGAAAAGAGATGAAATGACGAGGTGTCGACTCTGCCCTAATAAAGTCGATTTGGGACCCCAGGTGTCGACTCCCGCAAAGTCGGGTGTCGACTCCAAATCGCTAACACAGTCAGCGCTCGAACTGGAGTCGGCTCCACTTATACGGGTGTCGGCTCCAAGGTCAGGGACCGAGAGCGACACAGACAAGGTGTCGACTCCTCAAACTGAGGTGTCGACTCCACTGACAGTTTCAGAAAAAATAATTGAGATTCAAACAACTGAAACTTGTCACAATAGGTTCAATAAAATTTTAAAAAATCTTTGGAGTATGAGGAACAAATTGCTCAGATGACTAGATAATTTGTCCTTAAAATTATGAAAGAATATCAAGAAATTAATAGAAATCTAGATAGTCATTCCTTAGAGTTTCAAAATCATCCAAAGGGTCACATATCCCTAATTCACCTCTAAGATAACAAAATCTTTCTTCACTCAAAGGTTTTGTAAATATATCAGCTAATTGTTCTTCAGTATTAACATAATCAAGACAAATTTCATTATTAGCTACATGTTCTCTTATAAAGTGATATCTAATTTCAATGTGTTTTGTTCTTGAATGTTGAATTGGATTTTTAGTTAAATTAATTGCACTTGTGTTATCACATCTAATTGGAGTTTTATCAAGTGTTATGCCATAATCTTCAAGTTGTCTCTTAATCCAAAGGATTTGAGCACAGCAACTTCCAGCTGCAACATATTCTGCTTCAGCAGTTGATAATGCAACCGAATTTTGCTTTTTGCTAAACCAAGAGATTAAGTTACATCCTAAAATTGACATGCACCACTTGTGCTTTTTCTATCTAATTTACATCCAGCATAGTCGGAATCAGAATATGCAATCAAGTTTAATGTTGAGTCTCTAGAATACCATAAACCTACATTTTTAGTTCCACTTAAATATCTTAAGATTCTTTTTACAGCAATTAAGTGAGATTCTTTAGGTTCAGATTGAAATCTAGCGCATAGACAAACAGCAAACATGATATCTGGTCTACTAGCTGTTAAGTAAAGAAGAGATCCGATCATACCTCTGTAATATTTTTGATCTACTTTCTTACCATCTTCATCTTTGTCCAATTTGCATGAAGGGCTCATAGGTGTTCCAAGTGGTTTGATTGACTCCATTCCAAACTTCTTGAGAAGTTCTTTTGTGTATTTTGCTTGATTGATGAAAATTCCCTCTTTGCTTTGCTTGATTTGAAGTCCTAGGAAGAAATTGAGTTCTCCCATCATGCTCATCTCAAACTCACCCTGCATTAACTTAGCAAATTCTTGACATAACAGATTGTTAGTAGCACCGAATACAATATCATCAACATATATTTGTACTACTAATAAATCCTTGTCTTTTCTTTTCAAAAATAGTGTTTTATCAACATTTCCTCTTATAAAGTCATTTTCAATCAAAATTTACTTAATCTTTCATACCAAGCTCTAGGTGCTTGTTTTAAACCATATAGTGCTTTGTGCAATTTAAAAACATGATTTGGAAATTCATGATCTTCAAAACCAGGAGGTTGTTCAACAAAAACTTCCTCATTTATAAATCCATTTAAAAATGCACTTTTAACATCCATTTGAAATAAATTGATATGCATATGACATGCAAATGCGAGTAATAATCTAATTGCTTCTAGTCTAGCTACAGGTGCAAAAGTTTCATCAAAATCAATTCCTTCTTCTTGATTATATCCTTTTGCGACTAATCTAGCTTTGTTTCTAATTACTATGCCATTTTCATCTAATTTATTTCTAAATACCCATTTTGATCCTATAACAGAATGATCTTTAGGTCTATCTACAAGAGTCCAGACATTATTCCTAGTAAATTGATTTAATTCTTCTTGCATGGCTAACATCCAATTATTATCTTTTTCTGCCTCTTCAATAGTTTTAGGTTCAATTTGAGATACAAATGCAAGATGATTATTGATGTTTCTCATTGATGATCTAGTTCTTACTCCTTGAGATGGATCACCTATAATTAATTCTTTTGGATGACCATAGGCATATCTCCAATCTCTAGGAAGATCTACATCATTATGATTTGCATCAACAACATCAACACTAGGGGAATCATTATCTTTAGCTTCTTGTTCATGATCTGAAGATACATCAATATTTAACTTTTCAATGTCTCTTTCTAGAATGTTTGTATCTTCCTCATCATCAATTTTTCTGAACTAGATGCTAAAGATTCATCAAAAATTACATGAATAGATTCTTCTACAATTAAGTTTCTCTTGTTAAACACTCTATAGGCTTTACTAGATGTTGAATATCCTAAGAAAATGCCTTCATCAGATTTTGCATCAAATTTTCCTAGATTATCTTTACCATTATTATGAATGAAACATTTACAACCAAATGCATGAAAGTAGCTTATGTTTGGTTTTCTATTGTTCCATAGTTCATAAGGAGTTTTCTTAATGATTGGCCTAATCAAAGCTCTATTAAGAATGTAACATGCCGTGTTTATAGCTTCCGCCCAAAAGTATTTTGGTAGGTTGCTTTCACATAGCATGGTACGGGCCATGTCTTCTAAGGTTCTATTTTTCTTTCAACTACTCCATTTTGTTGTGGTGTTCTAGGTGCTGAAAAATTATGATGGATGCCATTTTCTATGCAAAAGTTTTCAAATAGATGATTTTCAAATTCAGTGCCATGATCACTTCTAAGAGACACTATGGTGTTATTTTTCTCATTTGTGACCTTTTTGAAGAATTTCAAAAACAATGGAAAGGTCTCATCTTTATGAGCTAAAAATAATACCCAAGTGTATCTAGAGTAATCATCTACAATCACAAGACCATATTTCTTTCCTCCTAGACTTGTGGTTCTAGTAGGTCCAAAAAGATCCATGTGAAGTAGTTCAAGTGGCCTAGAAGTGGAAACAATATTTTTAGTTTTGAAAGAGTTTCTAGTTTGTTTTCCAAATTGACATGCATCGCAAATTTTGTTATTTTCAAAATCTAGTTGTGGAAGTCCTTTTACTAAATCCATTCTTATTAATTTTGAAATTAGGTGTGTGCTTGCATGACCTAATCTACGATGCCATAACCAACCAATCTCATTCATATTAGCATTATTAGCAACTAAGCAATGATTACTAGTAGACAAATTGTCTAAATCAATCAAGTATACATTGCCATTTCTATTTCCAATAAAAATAATGCTATTATCAATGGGATTAGAAACAGTGCAGATAGATGCTTCAAATGATACTTTAAAACCTTTATCACATAATTGGCTAATACTAATTAATTATGTTTTAAACCATTGACATATAAAACATTTTCAATATATGTGGAGGGAGTTATTTGAATATTACCAAACCCCATGATTTGGCCTTTGCCATTGTCACCAAACGTAACAACTCCTCCTCTTTTGCTTTCAAGGGTGATGAATTGATCCTTGTCACCCGTCATGTGTCTTGAGCAGCCACTATCGAGATACCACTTTCGCTTTGATCTTTTGGCCGCAAGACACTCCTGCAAAAATAATTAAGTCTTATATTTAGGTACCCAAGCCTTCTTGGGTCCTTCATGGTTAGTAGCATAAAAGATTGTTCCTTTGGGAACCCATATTTTCTTTCCTTTACTATTTAAATTTTTGTTACTGTTTCTCACATTACATTCATAGGATTTATGGCCTTTCTTGTTACAATAATGACATGTAACACTATCTCTATTTTGTTCTTTTCTAAAGAAGTTTTTGACAAATTTTTTTTATGTTAGGTCTATATCCTAATCCAGCCTTATCAAATATAGCTCTTTGATTACCTAATAATAAATTAAGTTTTTCAGAACTATAAGTAAATTTATCAACAATATTCTTATATTTATCAACTTCCTTCTTTAATTTATCATTTTCATTGGAAATTGACTCTTTTTCTTTTGTCAAATTTTCATTTTCAGATTTCAGCATCTTAATCTCATTAGTAAGATTATCTTTTTCTTTAATGAGAATTGAATTATCATTTTTCAGAAATTTGTATTTCTTTTTCAAAACTTTAAAATCATCAACTAGTTCATTAAAAGCTTCAAACAATTCATCAAATGCAAAATCATCACAAGGGTTTTCAGAACTTACCTCGTTGTCGTCGTTTGCCATAAAGCAAATGTTTGCAACTTCTTTTTGATCTTCCTCTGAAGAGGATTCATCGCTGTCACTCCAGGTTGCAACATAGGCTTTCTTCTTCTTCTTGTAGGCTTTCTTTAGTAGAGGACAATCATATCTAAAGTGCCCCGGTTTCTTACACTCATAGCAAATTAAGGGGTCTTTCTCTTTGTCCTTGTCTTTGTCCTTTTCTTTTCTCCTTCCATCTTAATTCCAGATTTCTTCTTGTGGAAGGGTCTCTTTTCTCATGAATTTTTTGAATTTTCTAGCTAGAAGAGCTGTCTCATCATCATCATCATCATTATCACTGCAGCTCTCCTCACTTTCTGCAGCCTTAAGAGCTATAGTCTTCTTCTTTTTAACATCTTCCTCTATGTGCTGCTTCATGGTTAACTCATGGGTCATTAGTGATCCAAGTAGCTCCTCCAAGGGTAAAGTGTTGAGGTCCTTGGCTTCTTGGATTGCTGTCACCTTTGCTTCCCAAGTCCTTGGAAGTGACCTAAGAATTTTGCGAACAAGTTCAGAATTAGTATAAATCTTACCTAGACTTTTCAAACCATTTACAATATCGGTGAATCTAGTATACATGCATGCTATAGTTTCAGTTTGTTCCATGCTGAATAATTCATACTTATGAACAAGAATATTTATCTTAGATTCTTTAACTTGATTTGTACCCTCATGGGTAACCTCTAATCTATCCCATATCTCTTTTGCGGAATTACATGTAGAGATACGATTAAATTCGTTTGCATCTAATGAACAATATAAGACATTCATGGCCTTAGCATTAAGCTGAGCCATTTTCCTATCATTATCATTCCAATCCCTTTCGGGCTTAGGAACAATAGAGCCATCAACTATGTGTGTGGGTGTGCTAGGTCCATTAATTATAACACTCCACAATTCATAATCTGAAGCTTGAATGAATATCCTCATTCTTGCTTTCCAATATGAATAGTTGGAACCATTAAACAAGGGAGGTCTATTTGTAGAATGACCTTCAGCAAATGAAGATCCAACTTGAGCTGCCATTTGGATCTTTAGCTCTTGATCGTGTGATCAAATAAACAATGAGCACTTGCTCTGATACCAATTGTTGGCCCAGATGGCAACCCAAGAGGGGGGGGGTGAATTGGGTTCTTTAAAAATTTTAACCTTTTAAAAACTATTGCTTGGAGATAGATGAAATTAAATGCAATGCGAATATTAAACACAACCAAAGAGATAGAGAAAGAGATAATCAAAGCACGGCAAACACAAAGGTTTTATAGTGGTTCGGTGTATCCAACACCTACGTCCACTCCCAAGATCCACTTGGGTCCACACTATAATCCTCTTGATTACAGTCGAGTTGTTTTACAAGATCACAACTCAAAACTTGTTGTTTCCCAGGGATCACAACGAACCCAGCCGGTTTTCCGGGCTCACCAGCACAAAACCCTAAACTCAAGCTAATCTAGCTTGACCCGAGGTATACTACCTCCACTAGTTCAATCCCCTTGATAGAACTAGCACAAACAAGAAAGAATAATGTTTTTCAATAATACAAAGCTCCTCAAATGAGCAAATATTCAAAATAAATAATAAGGTTAGAAAAGCCTGTTTGAAGTAGATTGGATTTGAGCTTTTCTTCTTTTCCTCTTCTCTTTGGAGATGTTGAATCAGGCCTCAGCTTTGATTCGTTGCAAATGTTGCAGATGAGAAGTTGGAAAATCAAAAATAGAGCTTTTCTTCCTTTTGGAATCCTCCGATTTTTCAATATGAGCGCCTTGGATTTCTCTTTGAGCTTTTTGGAGTGGAAGGATTTGAGTTTGAATACTTTTCTCTTGATTTCAGGCTCAAGACTTCTCGGATTTTTGATTTGAAAGCACTCTCTTTTTTTCATTTTTCCTTCGTTATTTTTCAAACGGGCGTTCTCCCCTTTTTATAGATTTCCTTTAATCCATTTTTGGTGAGAAAACTAGCCGTTGGAATGTACCTGGAAAGTTTTTCCAAACAAAATATATCCGTTAGAAGTTAGGTAAAAAGAAAATATTACCGTTAGAGCTGATCTGGCATTTTAAAATTTCATTCCAGATAGGTTGGAGTCGGCTCCAACTTTTCAGGTGTCGGCTCCAAGTCGTTTATCCAAAAATAGAAAGTTCTGAGTTCGTCGAGGAGTCGGCTCCGAAAAAGTTAGGTGTCGGCTCGCCATGGTCAGGTGTCGGCTCCAAAAGACTGTAAGTGTCGGCTCCAGGTAGTCAAAAATCAAGCGTTCTGTCCCGCATCGGAGTCGGCTCCAGACACTGTAAGTGTCGACTCGAAACTCTGGGTGTCGGCTCCGAAACTCTAGGTGTCGGCTCCGAACCGTATCAAAAATCAGAAGAATATTTGACTGGCCATGGGGTCGGCTCCAGAATTCTAGGTGTCGACTCCAGCTCTGAAACTTTGAAACTTATATTTTGCAATTGATTCAAAACACGTTTCTTAATGCCTTTAAATCAATCAAATATTTTTAAGCCCTGAAACACTTGTCAAATCTATTAGTAATCAAATAAATATATTCAATTCCTTTATTAATCATCAATCAATAATTGGGTCAACAATCAGGGACCCAATATCTCTGCTTCCTTCTGGTTTTCTCTCGATGATATTGTGTTATTGAAAACCTTAGAAGGGATCTCTATTTAAAGAGAATTCTCAAATCCCTTCCATCGCCTACTCCCAATAAAGTAGGTGTTTAACACCATTTAAAGAGATCATCAAAGTAGGCATTTAACACCATTTAAAGAGAGATCATTATCACTCATTAACTAGTGGATGGCGTTGAAAATTATCCGCAAACGATTAAGCTATATTGCAATAAAATAGGACCATCTACCAACATGGGATACTACATTCTCCCACTTGGTCCGCATATTTTATCTTAATTCATAATTCTCAACACTGAATAAGAAATCAAATACATAAATCATAGCGATAGTTCCTCTATAATTGAGTATTATCTTCTATGTATTACAATGCATTCAATTTTTTACCACTATTTCAAATGTAACAACATAATATAATGAATAAACCATATGTTCATTCAGAGTCCAAAAGAAAATTTTATCATTTCTCGAAAGTCAAATAATGTGTACACCTGAATGAGAAATAAACAAATAACTAAAATAAGAGTTTCTTTGTACAAATTGTTATCCATGCAATTATATCATGGAACCAACTCCCATTCGTACCACATGATCCTTGAAATTCTTAATTGACATGCCTTTAGTCAAAGGATCAGCTATCATCAACTCAGTGCTAACGTGTTCTATGACCACTTTGTTTAACACGTTCTCTTATGGCTAATTACTTAATATCGATATATTTACTTCGACTACTACTCTTGTGGTTTTTAGCCAAAAATACAGTAACTGAATTGTCACAGTATAGTTTTATTGGCCTAGCTATAGAGTTAACAATTTTAAGCCCTGAGATGAAACTCCTCAACCATGCACCTTGCGATGTAGCTTCAAAACAAGCAACGAACTCCGCTTCCAAAGTAGAGGTAGCAGTCAAGGTCTGCTTTGCACTCCTCCATGATATGGCTCCACCAGCTAACATAAATATAAATCCTGATATTGATTTCTGAGAATCAATGCAGCCAGCAAAGTTCAAATCTGAGTAACCCTCTATCTCCAAATGATCAGTTCGTCTATACATGAGCATGTAGTCCTTGGTCCCTTGAAGATACCTCATGACCTTTTTAGCATCTCTCCAGTGGTCTAAACCTGGATTACTCTGATATCTTTCCAACATTCCTAATGCAAATGCAATGTCAGGTCTTGTGCAAACCTGAGCATACATTAGGCTTCCAACAGCTGAAGCATATGGAATGTTGTGCATCTATTCCTGTTCAAGTTCATTTTTAGGGAACTGGTTCAAAGTGAACTTGTCACCCTTCACTATAGGTGCAACACTTGGTAAACAATTTTTCATCTGAAATCTCTCGAAGACTTTATTGATATAAGTTTCTTGAGACAATCCTAAAATGCCTCGAGATATTTCTCTATGGATCTTAATGCCAATGACATAAGATGCCTCACTCATATCTTTCATATCAAAATTTTTGGAGAGAATTATTTCACCTCATATAACAACCCTTTATCATTAGTTGCAAGTAGAATGTTATCTACATATAGGACCAAGAAACAAATTTTGCTCCCACTAACCTTCTGGTATATACATTGATCCATGATGTTCTCTTCAAAACCAAAGAAAAAGATCACATCATGAAATTTTAGATACCACTGACGTGAGGCTTCTTTCAATCCATATATGGATTTCTTAAGCTTGCAAACCAAATGCTCACTATCACCAGAGGAAAATCCTTCAGGCTGTTTCATGCAAACCTCTTCCTCTAGATCTTCATTAAGGAATGCAATTTTCACATCCATTTGATGTAACTCAAAATCAAAATGAGCTATCAATGCCATAATTATTCGGAGAGAATCTTTCTTGGATACAGGAGAAAATGTCTCCGTGTAGTCGATTCCTTCCATCTAAGTAAACCCTTTGGCAACGAGTCTTGCTTTATATCTTTCAATGTTGCCTTGTGAGTCTTTCTTTATTTTAAAGACTCATCTACATCCAATGGCTTTTACACCATCAGGCAACTCAACAAGATCCCAGACTCGATTAGATGCCATAGATTCCATCTCACCCTTCATGGCATTGTACCATAAGTTTGATTCCTTAGAACTCATGGCTTGTGAAAATATTTCAGGATCATTTTCGGCTCCAATGTTATAGTCAGATTCATGTAGATACACAATATAATCACTAGGAATTGCTGATTTCTTTATTCTAGTTGATCTTCTTAATGTTATGTCAATGACCACTTGAGGAGTATCTTGCACAACTGATTGTTGATGAACAACATGATCTTCTAGACTACCATCAGCTTGTGAAATATCAATGACTGGTCGTTGAGCACTTATATGAGTTTGAGGAGTGCTATAAATAACAACCAATCCCTCACTCGAAGTGGAAGCTGGAATATCTGAATGATCTTTCTCAGAAGAAGCCAAATACTGAGATTGATCACTCCCACTGATCAAGTCATTCTCAAGAAATTTTGCATTTCTTGATTCCACAATCCTAGTGCTGCGAGGTGGATAATAAAATTTATAACCCTTGGACTTCTCAGCATATCCAATAAAATATCCACTAATAGTCCTTGGGTCTAGTTTCTTTTCTTATGGATTATAAACTCTTACTTCAGATGGGCATCCCCAAACACGTATATATTGCAAACTTGGTTTTCAACATTTAAATAACTCAAATGGCATTTTGGAAACATCCTTGGTTGGAACCCAGTTTAATATATATGTAGCTATTTTAAGAGCTTCAGTCCATAAGGATTTAGGTAGGTTGGAGCTAGTAATCATGCTCCTTACCATGTCCAATAATGTTTGGTTTCTCCTTTCAGCTACACCATTTTGGTCAGGAGACCCTGGCATGGTGTATTGTGCAACAATTCCATTTTCTTCAAGAAACTGAGCAAATGGACCAGGTGCTTGTCCATTCTCAGTGTATCTACCATAATATTCTCCACCTCTATCTGACCTCATAATTTTTATTTGCTTGCCACATTGTTTCTCTACTTCTGCCTTAAATACCTTAAAGGCATCTAATGCTTCGTTCTTGTTATGAAGCAGGTAGAGATACATATATCGTGAATAGTCATCAATAAATGAGATGAAGTATTTTTGACCATACGAGTCCATATCTGGACTACAGATATCCGTATGTATGATCTCCAGTATTTTGAACTTCTCTTGGAATCTTTCTTGGACTTGTTGGTTTGCTTTCCCTTTATGTAGTCCACACAAGTGCCAAAATCAACAAAGTCAAGAGTATCAAGTACTCCATCTTTTACTAATCTTTTAATTCTCTCAATGGATATGACCTAATCTCTGATGCCATAAAATAGAGAAATTCTCATTCATAACACATCTTTTCATACCAGTTTGGGCGTGCATCACATTATAGGAGGTATTGTTTTTCAAATTAATTTGGAAAAGATTGTCGGACAACGTACCATTCCCAATAAGCTTAGATTTATAAAATAAATCAACAGAGCTTTTATTAAAATTAAAGGAATATCCTGCTGGTACAAGCCTTGACACTGAAATCAAATTTATAGAGAAACTTGGAATATAAAATATCTTTTTCAAATCCAAAACAAAACCAGAATCTAAAATAAGTCTGCACATCCTAATCACTTCCACATGTGAACCCATCTTGTTTTCTGAATAGATGCTTTGTTCACTTTCCAATGATTTCCTTTGATTTAGAAAACCTTGCAAGGTATTTGAAACAAGGATTGTAGAACCAGAATCAATCCACCATGTGTTATGACATATAACCAAATTGGATTCATGACATACGAATGAGGTTAGAGTACCTTTCTTGTCAAGCCAAGCTTTGAATTTGAGGCAATCTTTCTTTATATTCTCTTTCTTCTTGCAAAAGAAGCACTTGTATTCCTTCTTGTTTTCTGTATGGATGGGTACTTTACCCTTTCCTTTGCGTTTGGCTTTGGAAGCTTTAGTCTTTCTCTGAGTGACTAAATATGCACTTTCTTTCATTTCCAAAATTAGGCTCCCTTCCTCTTGAACACACATGGTCAGAAGTTCATTAATTGACCATTTGTCCTTATGTGTGTTGTAAGATATTTTGAAGGGACTATACTGCTGTGGAGTGAGCTCAAAATAAAGTGCACCAAGAAAGATTCTGATATCTCAACCTCTAGGGATTTTAACTGAGCCGCAATGTCCCTCATCTTCATAATGTGCTCACGCACACCTCCAACAATAGTGAGCTTCATTAATGACAATTTTGTCATTAGGGTGCTAGCCAGTGCCTTATCTGAAGACTCAAATTATGCATCAATAGCCTTTAGAAGTTCCTTGATATTTCTACACTCAGGAATTGAACCACATATACTAGCAGAAATCTTAGCACGTATGAATATCATACTGAGGCGATTGGATCGCTCCCATCATTCATATGCAGCAATCTCAGCCTGAGTGTTAGTAGATGTTACCGAATGTGGTTCATCCTTCCTGATAGCATAGTCAATATCCATGCACCCTAATTGAAGAAGAATTCTCTTATTCTATAATTTATAATTATCACCACTTAAATCAGGAACATCACATTTCATATCAGAAATATCAACATGCAAAATAGCTGCATAAAAAATAAAATTATGTTCATGTAACTGAATTTGAGGCATATAACTCGATGTTATTAAGTTAAAGCATAGATTTTTTTATGAAAGAACGTGATTTCAGCTGTATAAAAAAAAGAGCCTTTTCTTCTCTCATGCAGTATAACGGGAGATGATATAATTTAATTTATTATATCCATTATAAAGAAGGTGGTTGGCAAGCATTTGTTCGGCTAGCTTGTTTAGATGCGCGATTTTTTGCTTTTCGCGTAATTTCGAAAAAGAGAGGATGAAATAGCATCTTATCCATTTGGTTAAATTTTAAATGCATGCTATTATCTGTTTAATGTTTTATTATATCATGTGATATGATTTGTTTTATCATTTGTTTCTCAAGTTTAAATTTTGTATTAAAATACGCCTCCTGAGTCTCTATGCCTACGGTGTTTTGCATAGACTGGCCCTTAACAAAAAATTTTCTTAGGATGATAATTTTAAAATTCATTAAATAGATAATTGATATGTTGTCTCCTATTTTGCATATTAGATTTATTCTATGCATGAATAAAATTATATTTGGTGGTAGTGTGAAAAATCATAGTGCAAATCCTTTCAAGGTTTGATTGGTCAATTGGTGTCTAGAAAAGTAAAGAGATTATGGTTACTTAATTGGTTCCGTTGACTGACCTAAGGAAAGCAATGGGGGACCCCCACTTATGTTTCACTGGCCTGGCCAATTTGATTAATTCATATCTTGATTTGGAAATGTTATGTTGATTAAGATCACTACCTAATAATCATGCTAAATTGGTTAATCTATATGTATATAATGGAGTTCAAATGTCATGTGGTCAATATAATTTTGGTTAATTGGGGAGTAGCCACAGCATCTTTAATTAATTAAAATTATATATTGAGTTGCAAAGATCACATAAGGTTAAATGACATTAATTATAATTAATTATATTAATGCACTGAATCTTATCCCACAGAAATTTTTATTGCACTGATATTAATGCATTGTAATACATAGAAGATAATACTCAATTATAGAGGAACTATCGCTATGATTCATGTATTTGATTTCTTGTTCAATGTTGAGAATTATGGATTAAGATAAAATATGCGGACCAAGTGGGAGAATGTAGTATCCCGTGTTGGTAGATGGTCCTATTTTATTGCGATATAGCTTAATCATTTGCAGATAATTTTTAACGCCATCCACTAGTTAATGAGTGATAACGATATCTCTTTAAATGATGTTAAACACCTACTTTGATGATCTCTTTAAATGGTGTTAAATGCCTACTTTGATGGGAGTAGGCGGTGGAAGGGATTTGAGAAATCTCTTTAAATAGAGATCCTTCTAAGGTTTTCAATAACACAATATCATCGAGAGAAAACCAGAAGGAAGCAAAGATATTGGGTCCCTGATCAAGAGCATATCCTGAGGGCATACACCATCGTGTGCGATAGCTCATTGATTGGAAGCACTCAATCAAGGTTCTCGAAGCGGTAGATCTGCAGCTGATTCAAATCTTCGAGAAGTAGATCATAAGCAATGGCTAGAGGTAATACAAAGATCCTATCTATTAATTCTATACAATATTGTATAGATTGTTAATAGATTTCTAACGGTGGGTCCTTTCGAATCAAACATACCAGATTTTCTTCCTGCTATTTTTATGAGTATATTCCTTAAATGTTTTTATTTATTCAAACTTTCAGCTTAAATCCAAGTCCCCTTCTTAGAGGTTATTTATCTTCCTCTAATACATAAGTCTAACTCTAACAGTTAATATCTGGTAAATTTCATTTGATGACAATCTCTTTGGAGAGATTTACAGACCTGGTAACCACGTGGTACTAACTTAGCACTATCAGGGACTGATTTGGATTGAGAAAGTTTGCGGGGATCTGGTAAGATTTGAGATGGTAGAGCAAATTAGAGATTCCAAATGAGTTCTGATGTTGCAAAGTTTACTCTATTAAGGATATTATTTCTTACTATTTTGTCATAAAAGAAGTAGCAATGTGAGCTAAAACACTTGGATTACTGCTAAGTGGTCAGCATTGGGCTATAACTTTTGGCATCAAATTATTCAGAATTTTGTATGGCCATAAAATTGTGGAAATGATCTGGGATTACTTGGCCATGAATTCCGGGATCAAGTATGAACTTCATGTCGTGGAGGTGGTTATTGGATTCAGATCTCTGACAAGAATCAAGTTGAAAATGTTAGATGTCATGGGAGTTGCACAAAACTAGTGGCAGCTTAAAAGCTTACTTGTTGGGCCAAGGAGCCAATACATGTACGAAGGAAATTACTTGTGCACCATGCACAGTACAAAATGTGCATATCATACACGATGATTGTTTGTACGCGCGTTCGGTCGCATGTTCTGAAGGACATTTTTGATTTTTTTTTGCACCATGCGTACGTGGTTAATCATCGTGTGTGATGCACGCGCTCCTGCAGAAGGACTTTTCCATGTATGAATCTTGGCGGCCTGCTTAAATGATCTCAGGCTGCAGGCCTTCACAGGCAAGTGACAAATCATTTGGTCTACCTTAAACTTTTCAAAATTTTATAAGAAACCTTGACAGCAGCTTTGCCCACAAGATTTCAATTTAGTTTCCATGTGGAATACCTTTTTTTTGCCCCCAAAAGTGACCAGAAGCCCTATCAAATTTTGTATTCTTCTTAATTACATTGTAACTCCAACATCCTTGTAAACCTCCTGCAGGTTCAAGTAAAAGCCATAGGGAAAGGACTCTTCATCTCGTTTCACCTGAAAAAAACTCCCACAAAGGCAAAGAAAGTGCAAGTGACCATATACATGAATTGCAGTTCAAGTATTTTCGACTTCCTCATCCCCTTCTTCCCAGCATCCCTTAAGAATAGACCTCGGGGACACACAATCACTCACCCTGAAACTCTTGTAAACTAAATTAACCACCTCCTTTTCCAAGCTCCTGATAGCTTTTGGCCCCACTGACATAACCTGCTATATCAAAGCCTGATTCCTAGAAACATCCCTCACTAGGAAGGTCTGCATGGATCGCAACAGAGAATTCTGTTGGTTAGAAACATGCCAAAACTCTCGCAACCAGTCAGCTCATGCTGACTGATTCAGGGTCATAACCCATTGCTTCAAAGCTCGCATAGCTGAAACCATCTTCAGGTGTGACGTGAATTGTAGACGTTGCAGGTCCTTCAACGGCATTCATGGAGTAACTGCAAGGGTCAAACTGGAAGTCACATATCTTAGAGCCAGGGAGAATATCTCTTGTACCAGAAGCAAGGGTCATCTCGGATGCCAAGTTGTGCTGGCTCTTATAGAAGACTGAAGCAAGCTTCCTGTCCAATCCAGTCATGCACATTTCCACGGTGTAGACCGGATGGTCTGCTGATTTAGCTGAGCCAGAGTAAACATGCCACTTCTGAGACTTAACCAGACTACACATTACACATGTCTTGCTGCCTAAACCAAGCTCCCCGGATGCCTGTCAAGGATGGCAACTTCTGATGAGAAGCTGTGATAGGGGAATGCCTGTGCTTGTGGAAATTTGAAGCTCCCATGGATGTATCTCACAGATCTTACTGAGAGTGATGGCTCTTTGGCCAGCTCAAGAATAGGTGGGATCGACAGCAACAGCCTTGTGGTACCACAGGTCTTGATGATGATCTTGTAAGGGTGTATAAAGAGACTAGACTCTGATAGAACATAGGAGAAAATAATTTTGTTCGACAGTGATGCCACTATCATGCATTTTGCTGGCTTTAGTATACCATCAATTTGGTCTCTGGACAGAGATTGAAGGCCATTTCCATGTGGGTCAGCAAAGATGGACGGCTCTAAGAATGAGATTTCAAGCCGCTTTTCGTATCTCTCAAATCCTATTGCCGAGATGGGCAAGGTCATCTTGATCCACTTAGAAAGAAACTCGCTACCAAGTGAAGCAAACGGCCAAGGGAGAAAGAAAAGAAACACCATGTAGGACTGTAAGTTATTGGGCACTGAGGGAGCACACATGGACTGTTATCAGGAGGGTTTCCGAGCACATCTGGTTGTGGCCACCTAGACAAGCGCAAATAAATGTGCGATATTTCTATCAACTAGAAGCTGAATCTCCAAGTTCATCATTATTCATATTATTATCATCCATCAAGGAAATTTAATTTCCAAAACTAATTTTTAGATAATAAAGTTGACATTAGAATGACACCATTGAGATTAGAAACAAGTGACCACTGAGATGAGTGCCAACCAGCTGAGATGAGGCTGCTTGGGTCATGGTATGTTTATTATGATCATCCATTAAGCAATCATGTTTATTTGTTGCAGGCATCATCCCAATACAAAATATATAGGTTTCCCTCTTATCTTAATGTGATGAGAGCTAAGGGTCATCATTGACAATGAAAGAAGTGAAAAAGAAAGAAAAGATAAAAATAAAAATTTATTGTATTACACATCTTTTCTGTACGTAAGCCAACCCTTGATATAAGACTAGGATTGTTAATTGCAAAGATTTTAAGGATCTTAAGAATGGTATAGATGTATAAAATATTATAAAAATATTTCAACAAATCATATTAAATATTCTAAATCCTAAAATCTCATCAAATTATATCAAATATTTTACATTATATTTCATCATTAATCATATCAAATATCCTAAAATCTCATCAAATATTCTTATGAGAATCCCATCAACTATCTTGAGGATCTCATCAAATATTCTTGTAAGAATATTTTTGACATTCTTCCTCAAACTCAAGGTGGTGAGGTGGAAGACATCTTGAGTTTTTGAAATCAAATCATGAAAATGTTCAGAAGGACGAGTCTTAGTAAAAATGTTTGTAAGTTGATGCATGGAAGAGATCACCTTAAGTTTAAGGAGGGATATCAAGAATATTCTCACTAGAATATTTGATGAGATTCATAAAAAAATAAGAGATTCTCAAAATATTTTTTTTTTGAGAATCTCATCAAATAGATCTCATTAGACATTTTAGTGAGATATGCTTGACATCTTTCCTCCAATTAAAGATTATGCAATCGAGTTTGAAAATTAAATTACGAAAACATAAAAGAGGATGAGCCTTAGTGCAAATGTCTACAAGTTAATCTAAGGAGGAGATTGGGCAAAGATGTAGAATACCACAAAGAAGATGTTAGCAAATAAAATAACAATAAATTTAATATGTTTGGTTAGCTAATGGATTGGATACATGTCTAAAGTTATGATTTGAATATGAATTGGAGTCTCCAAAAGCTTGTCTTACCATTACTCTTTACAAGTTACTCCATTTGAAGCAAGATTTTGCTACGTTAGTCCCTTTCTCATCCAATCTTAAACACCATTTTTTTTTAAAAAATCACATCATTTATTTTTAAAAATTAACAATAAAGTTTAATTATTAAACAATGATTGCTTTGATCAACCACCTAATGTATAATGACGATTGTTGTTTTTAATTTTTATTATAAAGTATTAGCTTTATCTTGACGTCATGACAAGGAGGATATCATTTATATAAGAAGTTTGTCTTACAATAATAAAAGTTAACACCTAATCATCATAAAACAGAAGATATAAAGTTAATAGGTCATTAAGTGAATTATATGCATTATTGTATCCCAATTAGGAAAAAAGATGCCACATGTCCCTTTTTTTCCCAAAAAGGCTTTTGGGAAAAAAACAGAGGACTTTGCAGTTTGTAGTGTAATAACAGAGGAAAGTTGAAGTATGTACTCATAATTAAACAGAACGTAACCAACCAAATAAACCGACAACATACTGTAGAAACTATTCTGGCTAATAAGTAAAATCAGCATCTTTCGAGTGTTGAGAAGAACCTGAAAAAAAAAAAAAAAAAAAAAAAAACTACTTTGGAATCGGGCTGCAAAAGATCTAACATGTTAAAATTTTCCATTTTAACCGAATTCATCAAACCAAATTCTCTCTAACACGTCAATTGCTGCAAAATTTGAACGAGATATTAAAAAGCGTGAAACTTGCGGAAACGAGCGCAAAGATATTGATTTCATTTTCACCGTCAAGAACATCATCTCAAGGCATTTCTAGCAAGGATGAATCCTCGAAGTCTCCACCAGAGTTGTACAAGGTTGCACAAAGACACACAGATTGGATGACCGATCTAAATCTAAAACAACCATTGTCGAATAGACCTGATAGATTTAAAGGCACCACTTAGCAGTCTAGCAATCCATCTCAACGTATTTCTTGGCCACAAGACAGAGAGCTGACTTCTTGTGCACTGTAATACCGGTTGTTTCATCCATGTCGATGTCCTCTATCGTCATGCCGCTCGGAAAAGAATTGGAAGAAGAAAGAGCAATGGAAGGATAAGGAAAAGAATTGGCAGGGAGGCAACAATAGAAGGGAGAGCCATGGGTCTCTGCCGTTTGTGCAATTAGGGCACTAACAAGAGGTTTGGCCTTTCTAGTATATATGCTATCAAAGAATAAAAAAATGAGCCGTATGAGAACTAGAGAGGCATGCCGCATGTGGCCAAGCCACAACCGTGGTTCCAAGATCCATGTTGCGGGAGGAGACCGCTCTCGATGCAGCACTTAGGTTTTTCCTTGGCTCTACGGGTCTTTCAGGATGAGCCTCAGCTATCACATCAGGCCAACGAAAACTGACAATATTATCACAGGTGACAATGTCATCGACGGGATGGGTGAGAATTAAGCGGCTACCAAGTGACGAAGCCTCGAAGCATTAAGGTAGTGTTTGATAGGAAAAATGTTATCCATGGATAAGTGTACGGGATAGAATTTATTTCCTGGCTATCCCTAGGGATATCCCTTGGTTATCCCATTGATCATATCAAATGCAAAAAGGTAAATCCATGGAATAACATTTTTTTACTCTTATTTGGAGGGATAACCAGCTATTCCTGCATTCTCTAGGGAATAAATTGAGGGGATATCCCATGGTTAACCATGGTTAACCATGGATTATCCCTTTGGTTAACTTTATTTCCTGCTATTCCTTATAGTTATGGCTTTTGGGAATAAGAGGGAATATCCTCTGAATATCCCCTCTTATCCCCTATTTCAAACACTACCTAAGTGGCTACCAAATGATGATGCTTTGATGCATCTTTTAACAATGTACGATGGGATGGGTGAGCATTAAGTGGCTACCAAGTGACGACGCCTTGAAGCATCTTTCACCAAGTGACGACGCCTTAAAGCACTTTCAAACAATTGACGACGCCTTGAAGCATCTTTCAACAATGTACGATGAAACGGGTGAGCATTCAGTGGCTACCAAGTGACGACGCCTTGAAGCATCTTTCAACAATGTACAATGGAATAAGAACCTTTCGGCTTCATCATTACTTTTATTTTATTTTTATTAATTAAAAAATAAAAAAAATATATATATAATCTTTAATACAGTAAATTCTTTGTGAAATGCATCATCAATTTTTATTAATTCATGTATGCATCCTACATGCAATGAAACAAAATGGAATAGAAAGAATACTATCTTAAGTTTTGAAAAAATCGTGTATTAATATTCATTTAACTTTTTTTTAAATTTATATCCATATTTTTTGAATAAATACTATAGGTTTTCAATTAGGATATCGTAACTTTACAATTAAGATATTATAATATTTTTTTGACTTATATCATAAATCTTCTAGCGATATCGTAATTTTATAACTACAATATTATAATTTTATAACAGAATGTCGTAATTTTTTCAACCGCGATATCGTAAAGTTTTGCCTTAATGTTTGCTGAATGAGTATCGTAATTTTATAACTACAGTATCATAATTTTACAACTGAGATACCATAACGTATTTTTGGCCTATATCAGAGATAGGGATGTCGTAATTTTATAACTACGGTGTCGTAATTTTATAACTATGGTATTGTAATTTTATAACTAGGGTATCGTATTTTTTTTGGTTTATATTGGTAATCTTTCTGGAATGTTATGATGCTTTGCCTTAACATGGATATGGACTTCCTCTTCCATCATCCGAGTTTCACTCCCTTAAAATCGAGGCCATTTTCTCTTTCTTTTATACAGAAAGAAACTCTTTGTTTCGATCTTTGAGGCCTCATCTTGCCCGTGGTTCCCATGAACTCCTCTCCTACATGGTGGCTATGGAGGATTCTATATCTAGCTTTAAAAAAAAGAGTTGATACTGAATCTTGCAAATCATTTCCGTCTTTCTCTAGTAAGGCCATCACCTCAAAACCAGATTCGGAGATCTCTGCTGTCCTGATCCCCCAAATCCTTTGCTTCTTTGGCTTCGATGATGAAATTCTTCTAAAATTAGGTACATATATATATAATGGATGGAGGCAGCACAGTGGTGGTGATCGAGTGCATGGCAGAAAGTTTGAAGGTGGAGGAGTCAGGCAGGGATGTGCCGCAGATGGGGGATGTGGCAAAGCATTGATTTCTAATATAGGTTTAAAAAAATTATAATATTCTAGTTGTACAATTATGATACCCTAGTTATAAAATTATGACATTCTAATTAAAAACTACGTTACCTTATCATGAAACATAATATCCATATAAAACATCATGATATCCATTTAGAAATTTAATATTTATGAACAAAATATAACAACTAATATACAACAAACATAATGTAATGAGAAAATTATTGTTATTTCATTACTGTTTGAAAAAAATACATCATTTGAGTTACAAATTATGTACAATGTTACAGAAGTCCATGAACTAAAGAAAAAAAAACATCAGAAGTTTATGAACTGAAGAGAAAAAGTAAAAATTTTTGAATGTTAAATTTTTAGTTTTTTTTAGACTAGATGATGAGGACCTTGAGAAATTGAACGAAGGTTTTTCTTTCCTCCAAGTTCTTAATTTGATTGGGGTTGGTAGCCTCAAAGATCCAAAGATTCATCTCTTAAAGTTGAGGATATATTGTTGGACAGTTTCAGACTTTCCATGCTCTTTAATCATATGTACACCTGACTTAGTTGAGCTTCGGTTTAAATGTGTTGAGCCAAATGCTCTACATCTCTACACTTTCTTGCTAACTAATCTTAGACTAATGGTAAAGAGATATAGTGGTGTCATCAAAGTGAAAAGGTTACTGAACCTAAGGTCTCTTAGTATGGAATCTTAGGATCTATGCGGCTTCGTAGGAGTATTTTTTAGTAGCAAAATGGCTAAGAAGTTAGAGCTTGAGGCACTTAGATGCCCCAAAGCTGATGAATCATCAAAAGCTAGCACCAAAGCTGATGAATCCTTCAAAGCTATCAGCTTTATTGATACGATGAATGCCTTTGCACCATCGCACCAAAAAGGCTGCCAATCTCGAGATGAAACTCATCTAGTTCCTGAATGCCAGTGACATCGGTATCGAGCTCCTCCTGTCGACACTACAGTAAAATATCACTGTAGCAACTCTTTTTTTCCAACGCTAGGGGGGAGCATCGAGAACTCCTGTAGCCTGCCGATGCTTTTAAAAAGCGTCGGTAGCTGATGGGCTTCACGACGCTTATTAGCGTCGGGATATGACGACGCTTATTAGCGTCGGGATATTAAGTGCCACGATCATGCTTTTTCCCCTCCCCCATGCAATTGGCTCCACCGATCTCATCCTGCTCACTGTGCCCTAGCTTTGACTTTTTCCCCTCCCCTAATCTAGCTCTGCGGATCTCCTCACTGTGCCCTAGCTCCCACTTTTCCTCCTCCCCCAATCTGGCCAGCTTCACCGATCTCCTTACTATGCCCTAGCTCCCACTTTTCTTCCTTCGCCGATCTCACTGCCTTCTCGTCCCCATCAACGGTGCTACCGATGACCTTTGCTGCCACGGACCTCTGCTGCCGACCTCACCGTCCTCGATATCCCTCTCCTCCAACTCTTCCATAAACCCCTTATCTCCCGAGGTAAAGCTTTCGACCTACAAGATTTGTTGTTTTTGGATCGTCTAACAGCTCTCAGATGATCCTTTCCTCTGTTGATTGGCTCTAGCCTCCTTCTCTTTGTGGACAAGAGATTGGTCCGATTGGCTCTGATCTCCTCCCCTTCTTCTTCCCTTTCCATATCAACAGTCGAACCTATTGAGATTTTGTTTAAATAAACTAAGTAGGTATTTATGGATGTGTTTAGAGAACTGTAACCTCTTGGTCTTCTATGACCATTCATATTTGTAATTGAATAGTCATTAATTTGAGTAATAGCAATTTAGTTGGTGTAACCTCTTGGTCTCTTGGTCTTTTATGACCATTCATATTTATAACTGAATGGTCATTAATTTGAGTAATGACAATTTAGTTGGTATAACCTCTTGGTCTCTAGGTCTTTTATGACCATTCATATTTGTAACTAAATGGTCATTAACTTGAATAATGGCAATTTTAGTTATTAGTGGCATTCTATATTGCTTAAGGTGTGACAACGGTAGGCCATTGTTAATAGAGCAATGTGCTATATAAAGAAGATAACTCTCTCAATAGTATATAGATCCAAAAATAGATCCACAAATAAATAAAATCAAAAAAGTGTAAGAAAAAATTTTGTCTACAATCGAGTTTTCATTAATGCTTTGGTGCAAACTCGATCAAGGATTGTCATATCCTGCGGCGTATTTTCTATTCTTCTACATAGCATTTGAGAGGATGCAAATAATGCTTAAGAAAAGTGTGCATGATTTAAGCCTATCCTTAACTTAATCTCTCTCGGTCCTTATCCTTTCTTATCATTATCTATATCTACTTCAACAATCTTAAGCGTTATTTGTATGGAGACTGAGACTACTGTATCCACAATCAAACTCATGAACCAAGACCTCGTGAGATTGGATCGTTTTGATGGAACCAATTTCACGGCAGCAAGATAAACTCAAGTTCTTACGGTGGCAAGACAAACTCAAGTTCTTACTCACGGCATTGAAGATCTTCTATGTGTTGGATCCAGATTTGGCCTCAATTTTTGAATCCACCACGGAGAACTCTGATGAACTCAAGACTGAAAGAAAGAAGAGACATGAAGATGAACTTATATATCATGGACACATTCTCAACGCATTGTANAAGACAAACTCAAGTTCTTACTCACAGCATTGAAGATCTTTTATGTGTTGGATCCAGATTTGGTCCCAATTCTTGAATCCATCGGGGAGGACTATGATGAACTCAAGACTAGAAAGAAGAGGCATGAAGATGAACTTATATGTGGTGGACACATTCTCAATGCATTATCAGATTGCCTCTACGACCTCTACACCAATACACAATCTCGATGGGAGATTTGAAATGCACTTGAATTCAAGTATAAGGCTGAGGAAGAAGGTACTAAGAAATTTCTCATCTCTAAATACTTTGATTTCAAGATAAAAGATGAGAAAGCAATTCTTGCACAAGTGCATGAGTTGCAGATTATTGCCAACAAGTTGATAGCTATAAAGATAAAAGTTCCCGAACCTTTTCAAGTCGGTGCAATTATTGCAAAGTTGCCATTATCTTGGAACAGATTTAGGAAGAAACTTCTTCACAACTCCGAGGATTATTTCTTGGAACAATTATAAAAACACCTTCGAATCGAGGGTGCATGAAAAACTTGAAAAAATAGATATTGGAATTTCAAAGACAAATGTTGTGAGCAATCTAAGAAGTTTAAGAAATCTAAAGAGAACAAACTTGGTCTTAAAAAGAATCAAGATAAATTCAAGAAATTCAACAAAAATAAGCCTTATGTGAGTTTCTTTGTTTGTGGCAAACATGGACACTTTGCTTGTGATTGCAGGCAGCGAAAAGAGCAAACCAATAAAGCAAATGCAACCAAAGTAGATGATGAGATTGTCGCCACTATGAGCGAAGTCATGGTGGTCAGAGGCAAGATTCCTGGTTGGTGGTATGATACTTGTGCCACCGTCCATGTTTCCTATGACAAGTCAATTTTCAAGACTTATGTAGATATCACCGATGGACAAGAAATTCAAATGGGCAATGAAGGCCGGTCCAAGATGCTTGAAAAAGGAAGCGTGGATCTTCACTTCACATCCGACAAGAAGACCACTTTGATCAATGTGTTGTATGTGCCGAATATGATGATAAATCTTGTTAGTGAGAATTTATTGGACAAATCGGAGATTAAAAGTGTATTTGAGTCAAAAAAACTTATACTATCCAGCAATGGTATTTTTGTTGAAAAAAGCTATTCTACTGATAGAATGGTCAAACTTTGTATTGTTGACAATAATAATAATAATATTATGTCTTCTACTTATATTGATGATTCCTTTACTTTATGGCATGATAGATTAGCACATATTAGTATTAGTACTATAAAAGATTAATTAAATGTGGCATGATTTCTTGCAATGTTGATAAGTTTAATAAATATAAAATTTGTATTAAATCAAAGATGACTAATAAGTTAGTTCATAGTGTAGAGAGAAATACTAATTTGCTAGAACTTGTGCATAGTGATATTTGTGAGTTAAATGGTATGATAACTAGAGGTGATAATAGATATTTCATTACTTTTATTGATGATTACTCTAGATATACATATACATTTACTTACTTAAGCACAATGATGAGGCTTTTTATACTTTTAAAGTTTATAAAGCAGAAGTTAAAAATTAATTAGGTAGAAATATTAAAATCCTTAAAAGTGATAGGATGGAGAATATTTTTCTAATGATTTTATTATGTTTTGTAAACAAAACAGAATCATACATGAGTGTTCCGCACCATGCACACCCGAACAAAATGGGTTAGTAGAATGTAAAAATAGAACATTTCTAGAGATGATAAATGCTATGTTGTTGCATTCTGAGTTGCCTTTTAATTTATGGGGTGAAGCATTATTATCTGCATATCATATTCTTAATAGAATTTCTACTAACAAGAATAAGACCTCTCCATATGAGTTATGGAAAGACAGAAAGCCTAATATAGGCTATGTTAAAGTGTGGGCGTGTCTTGCTTATTATAAGAACACTGATCCTAAAAAGACCAAGTTGGATTCTCATGGAATTAGATGCGCTTTTGTAGAATATGCTACAAATAGCAAAGCCTATAGGTTCCTTAATTTGGAGTCTAATGTAATAATAGAATCTAGAGATATGGAGTTCTTTGAGACTTTGACCACTTTCGGAAAGAATTCTCAAAGTCCCACAAATGAAGATTCTTGCGAGGAGAATACTTTAAATGTTGTTGAAGAAGAATAACCGAAACTTTGAAAAAGGAAGAGAATCCAACAAATTAAGGATTTAGGACCCGAAGAGATAGATTCTCAACTTATTTCTTTCTATTTAATAGAAGAAAGTCGAGAGAATTTTATTCATAAGGTACCTATTGTTCTTCAAGTGAAAGACGATTCTAAAACCTTTAAGAAAGCAATGGCTTCGAGAGATTCTGCTTTTTGGAAGAAAGCTATTCAAGATGAGATGGATTCTATTATGTCAAACCATACTTGGAAGCTTGTCGATTTACCCAAATGTTCTAAGCCTATTGGTAGTAAATGGGTGTTTAAGACGAAGTATCATAGTGATGGTACTTTAAATACTTATAAGGCTAGACTAGTAGCTAAAGGTTTCCGATAAAAGGAAGAAATTGACTATTTTGATACATATGCACCCGTAGCTAGAATAACAACAATTAGAGTATTGTTTGCATTGAATTCATTGCACAATCTTTATGTTCATCAAATGGATGTCAAAACAGTATTCCTAAATGGTGATCTCGATAAGGAGGTCTATATGGAACAACCAGAGGATTTTGTTCTACCAGATAATGAACATAAAGTGTGCAAGCTTGTTAAATTCTTGTATGGATTGAAACAAGTGCCCAAACAATGACATGAGAAGTTTGACTCAGTCATATTCTCAAATGGATTTGTTCACAATGTTCTAACAAGTGTTTATATACTAAAGTGCATGGTGACTTTGTGGTATATGTATGCCTTTATGTTGATGATATGTTAATCATTAGCAATGAATTTAAAGGCATACAAGAAATGAAGAGGTTTCTACCATCTACTTTCAAGATGAAAGATCTTGGACAAGTTGATACTATTTTGGGCATCAAAGTGAAATAAAATAGTGAGAGTTTTGAACTTGGTCAATCATATTATGTTGAGAAAGTGTTACACAAGTTCAAACATTTGAAGTTCAAAGAAGTGAATACCCCATTCGATCCAAGTCTAAAGCTTGAAAAGAATAGTGGACGAGCCGTGGCTCAACTTGAGTATGCAAGCGCTATTTGTTGTCTAATGTATTTGATGCAATGCACTAGACCCCGATATAGCATTTGCAGTCAGTAAGCTGAGTAGGTTTACTAGCAACCCGAGTGTAGAACATTGGAAAGCTGTTGGTAGAGTCTTTGGTTATCTTTTGAAAACCAAAAGACTAGGTCTATAATACTCTAAATTTTTTGTTGTATTAGAAGGATATACTAATGCAAGTTGGATATCGAGTGTGGGAGATAGTAAATCTATTACTGGTTGGGTGTATACACTAGCGGGTGGTGCAATATCTTAAAAATCAAAGAAATAAACTTGTATTACACACTCAATAATGGAGTCAAGTTTATGGCTTTAGCTTCAGCAGAACATGAGGCTGAGTGGTTAATGGATCTTCTATTGAAAATTCATTGGCTTGTGAGAATACTTCAACCATATCGATACATTGTGATAGCCAAGCCACTTTAGCCAGAGCATACAGCGAAGTGTACAATGGAAAGTCTAGACACATTAGTCTAAGACATGGGTATGCAAGGAAATTAATCAAAAATGTAATAGTTTCTCTCACTTTTGTGCGATCAAGCTATAATCTAGCTGACCACTTACTAAATCTCTAATTAGTGAAGATGACTTTCAGAGGGATGGGTCTAAAACTCCTTAAGTATAGGTCCACTAATGATGGCAATTCAACCTAATACTAGGAAATGACTAGTCTTAGGTTCAATGGGTAACAACAAGTCATTGATAAGTGGATTGTAGCTACACTTAGTATATAGTGTTGACTGTTATAAGTTAGAGGGTTGAGTTTTTTAAACTCTTAATGAAGTTCAGTCATATGGATAAGTATATGTTATAACAAAAATATTGAAAGAACTTCACCTACGTGAACCTTGAGATGGTGCCATCTCAAGTGAGAGTTGGAGTTTCTCATAAAAAGGTTCATAAAATAGGATAAGCACATGGCCATAAATTGTGCTAAGCGAGTGGTGTAGACAAAAAACTCTAAGGAGTGTGCATGAAGTATCACCGGTTTTGACACAAGGAATAACTGGTTCAAAGCGTTTATGCTACCTGAAATTTCATTAAAGCTTTGTGATATTTTCACCAAGGTTAGGTTCAAATCGAAGCTGTATTAATGCTCCTTGTCTTTAATTTCTGATGTGGACTTAGTTTGTTTTAAACAAATGGGGATTATTGAGATTTTGTTTAAATAAACTAAGTAGATCTTTGTGGATGTGTTTAGAGAGCTGTAATCTCTCGTTTCTTGGTCTGTAACTGAATGGTCATTAATTTGAGTAATGGCAATTTAGTTGGTGTAACCTCTTGGTCTCTTGGTCTTCTATGACAAATATGAATGGTCATTAATTTGAGTAATGACAATTTAATTGGTGTAACCTCTTGGTCTCATTCATATTTGTAAGTGGTTAACTTGAGTAATGGCAATTTTAGTTATGCCATTCTATATTGCTTAAGGTAAGGTGTGATAATGGTAGGCGTTAACTCTCTATCCAAAAATAGATCCACAAACAAATAAAATTTTTTGTCTACAATTGAGTTTTCATTAATGCTTTGGTGCAAACTCAATCCTCAAGGCTTGTCATATCCTGCGGCATATTTGCTATTCACCCCTAGAGCATTCGAGAGGTGCAAATAACGCTTAAGAAAAACGTTTTATGCGTGATTCAAGCATATCCTTAACTTAATCTCTCTCAGTCCTTATCCTTATTCTTATCATTATCTATATCTAGTTCAACGAATCCTATCACCCGCCACCGGTTGCCGACAATACAATCCGCTTTCTCTCTTGGGTTTTGTTTCCTACTTTTTATTTGTTATTTTCGCGTTGGGGAGCAGGTCGGCCGTTGGTTGCATGAAATGGATGGCCAGCCCAACCACGGCTTCAGAGAACTCTATGATGGCTTGCTCTGCTCCGCCACCTTAAAATTTCTACCACAAAAGCTTGCGTTTCGTCCGCGTAGTTTCAGATTCAAGAGAAACTTGATCAGTTCTAAAACCAATCAATAAAGATCATATCCAACACAGTTTATCTGAAATAATATGAAATGTGGAATTGCATTCTTAATTGATCATTCAAATAGATTTCAGGATATTTTATCCATATATATCATGCAGATGTAATTTAAACCATGGCACAAATGGAAGAGTTTGTTAAGTCGGAGTGAACAAGTTGATGGGAATAGGTAGATCAATTCACAATGCTAATCAGATTTGCTAAGAAAATTATTAAGAAGAAAAAGTAAGGGCCAAGGGACCTCCAATAGAATAAATTTCAAATTAAATATGAAAATGTAAGCAGGTAGCTCACTTTCTTCAACAATTTTGTTAGAAGTAAAAAATACAGCATAACAGGCAACCAAGTTGAATACTGACATCAAGATAAGCTGGCATCTCCACAAGTATAACATACTTAATTAGCTTGCTTCAGCTGCAAAGTTCATTCTTCTACTTGTACATATCTATTCACATGCTTTTTTACACAAATATGAAGATTGATCAACATAGGCTGCTGCTTATTCATTTCAAGAATGCAGTATGAAAAGCAAGTATCAAATACATCTGATAAGTCAATTTCAAATCCACAACCTGATAGTAATCAATTTTGCGCCAACATCACACTTTTACTTGTACCTGTTAAGCTTCAGTATTGTAGGTCTTGCTTTGTTAAATCTACATATGCAGTAGAACCAATTCAACAAAGATAACAAAACAAAACTTTGTTCCACTATGCTTCTTTTAGTATCTTCCATAGCATGCTTTTTAGGTCACCCATTCACCATAGTCTCATAAGCAATAAGTTCATTCAAAAGATTTTTGGTGAACATTTATGTTTTGAGAATGCTTCTTATCATCACAACATTCTTATCATCTAGCCCAACATAAGTCATCAAACTTGCCTATCAAGTACTTGGCTGCTCCATCAGATCTCAAAACCTTAACAAAAAATCAAAAAAAAAATTGAAATGAAATCAAGGATTCACAATGGAAAGCTCCAAATGGACATATCCATTCATACACCCTAAAATCGGATTGAACTAAAATACAAAGGTCAGATAAACTTATAAACCCTTATAACTTAATAGGCTGGTTGAAAATCTTCTTAATCATAAATACAGAACAAAATCAATGTTAATGGGAATTAGTAGATTAGAAACATCCTAATTCAGGTCAAATTCACTTACACCAAAGCTATGGTTTACAACATATGAAGGAATACTAGACTTCAATAATTGATTAATAGAATGATTAAACCACTGATGCATATAAAAATAGGATCTAAGAATATATTCTTTTCTGGCGTATAGCACAATTGCATGATCAAGAAGAAGCAAAATGATATGATATCAGCAACCTAAGTAGAAAACTTGGAGCATCATCTTTACATTAATTAGCAATTTCAGAGTTTTCTCAGCCCATTTGAATGAATAATTGTTGTCCCTCTGGAGCACTTATCCAGAACACAAAATGAATGTTACTCCTCCAATACAATCACATGGAAGCTAGTTTCTGTAGAATGTCATGAATGTCCAAAAGGGTTGGTTTCATCTCCAATCTCATTTGCAAAAATAAATTACTCTTATTGATGTAGTCCAGAAAAGAAAGAAGAAAAAAAATTCTTGCTAAACTATGAACTCTTAATACATGTTTCTTTGGGACTCTTATCCCGATTTATTGCACAACTTTTTCAATTAAGTTTATGATAGATATCTTAGTTCTAATAATTTTAGGATCTTCACTTTGAATATGATTTAGATAGGACCAATCTCACTCTATAAATAGACCCTAGTTGTATCCTATTATAATCAATAAATTAGTAATAAAGTTTAAAGTTTTCTTCTTTCCCTTGCTTAAAAAAATTCTTGCTTACCATGGTGCTCGGCTGTGATCTTGTTAAGGGGTTATTGAAGTGAGGCTATAAACCTCGAGCATTTTCTAGAGAAATGGAGGTGTATAACCAAATACTCTCAAGAATTTGATACGAGATCAATAGTCATCTTCTTTAGGCAAGCTTGCTTACATCAGATTTGGTATTAGCTCAAGATTCCTCTAATCTTACATCTAATTTTGGTATTAGAGCCCAAGATCAATTTGATCTTGCATCAAATTTATTATCAAAGCGACTCCTTTGACTTGTCCCAACTACTTGGGGTTGGCTTTATAGATAAACCAACATTATGAATGAACACATCACTACCATACACCAATTTGGTTCGTCAGTTAAGGTGACAACAAGTTGCTGATGTGTCTTGGTGATAACAACAAATTAAGGTCATACCCCTTTGCTACAAAACTATTTTTCATAAATGCCAACTAGGGCAATTGACAAAGTCATTGGTCTATGGCACCCAATGACCTCAGTTCAAATCCCACCTAATGTTAGGTGGCTAGTTAAGGGATAAACCCCTCCCATTTATTTTTTCTAAAAAAGGGAGAAAAAGAGGTTCAAGGTTTGCATCATTGGTAATATACCCCCAAGAATCTCAACCTGACAATATAACATAGATCGGTCTCCCTCCCCTTTCCTCAAAAGAGACCGTATGATGCTAAGGCAAATTCGATCTGTGATGGACCAAAGGAGGATGCATGAGACGAAAATGACCAAGGTGGCAATACAATGATAAAGGTTACAATGATGGAACATCATCAAATTCATGTTATAAGAAGCAAAACACAACTACTATATATAATAATCTAAAGCAGTGGTGTCAATGAGTGAAGATCACCAAAGGAAAACCCTGACAATAAAGAATTGCAATAATTAATACATCATCAAAGATGGAAGTAGGATAAGTTTACCAAGTAAAGATGAATCATAGTAGAAGGCTCTAACACTTCTCAACATAACATTTTCCTGCAATACTCTCATTGTTATATTAACACTTCACAACATAGGATAATGGTAGTAGATATATGGATAAGAATAAAATCTAAAGTAAAACGTAAAATTATTAATCTAAAATTAAATAGTAAAAGTTGAAAGAAAAAAATCTAGAATTATTTAAAGAAAAGTTAGTAAAAGAAATGACTATGAATATAAATAGTGATCCCAATTTAATGTGAAAAAAGTAACTAAATGCATAAAAAATATAGCAAAAGAAGTTCTAGGAGAATCAAAAGGAGTAGGACTAGCATGAATAAAAACTTGATGGTGGAACGAGGAAGTTCAAGCTGCCATCAAGCTTAAAAGGACACACAAAATTTGGTAAGAGGCTAGGATGAAGAAAGTCTTAAAAAGTATAAGAATGCAAAGAAAGAAGCTAAAAAAGTGGTAAGTAATGCCAAACTTAAAGCTTATGATGATTTCTATAATAGACTAATACAAAAGAAGGTGAAAAGACTATATATAATCTAGCAAAACTAGGAGAAAAGAAAACAAAAGATCTTGACTGTATTAAATGTATTAAGGATAAAGATGAAAGAGTCTTAGTAAAAGAAGAAGAGATAAAAAAATGATAAAAAAATATTTTAAAAATTTATTAAATAAAAATAATTTAGTAAATTTAAGATAGAAGGATGTGATAACTTAGGAGTAACAAATAACATAAATTTTTTTGTAGATTTAGTATGCTTGAGGTTAAAAAAACTTTGAGTAAAATAAAAAATGCAAAGGTATTAGGACTATATGTGATCCCTATTGAGATTTGTAAAGGCTTAAAAGAAATTGATGTCATGTGGTTAATTAATTTATTTAATAGGATTATAGCAACTAAAAAAATGCTGGATGATTGAAGAAAAAATATATTAATACCCATATACAAAAATAAAGAAGATATTCAAATTATGCAAATTATAGAGGGATTAAGCTAATGAGTCATACAATAAAATTATGGAAGAGAGTAATAGAAAATCGAATAAGAGCTAAAACTTTGGTGTCAAATAATCAATTTAGATTTATGCCTCAAAGATCGACCATGGAAGCTATTTATTTATTAAGAAGATTGATGAAGAGATATAGGGAAAAGAAAAAAGACCTTCATATGATCTTTATTGATTTAGAGAAAGCATATGATGGAGTACCTAGAAAAATAATATAGTAAATTTTAGAAAAAAAAATCACCAAAAGATACATAGAATTGATAAAAGATATGTATGATAGAGCAATAACTATTGTTAAAAAACAATACAAGAAATTAGTGAGTTTTAAATTACTATAGATTTACATTAAGGATCTGTTTTAAGTCCTATCTTTTTGTATTAGTTATGGATGAATTAATCAAATATATTCAAAATGATATCCCATGGTGTATGTTATTTGCAGATGATATAGTATTGATTGATGAAACTAAGTCTGAAGTAAATGCTAAGCAAGAGATTTGGAGAGAGGCTTTAGAATCTAAATGTTTTAAGATTAGTAGAATAAAAACCGAATATATGAAATGTAATTTAGTGAAAGTAGAAATACAAATGAAGAAACATTGAAGATTGCAAACAAGAGATATCAAGGAGTAAAAAATTTAGGTATTTGGATCAATTATGCAGCAAAAAGGTGAAATAGGTGAAGATGTGAATCATAGAGTTATATGATGGATTAAGTGGAGAAGTGTTTCGGGAGTATTGTATGATCGATGCACCCTATTAAAATTGAATTTTTTTAAAAATCGCTATTAGGATAGCTATGATATATGGAACAGAGTGTTAGGCAATATTGAAACAACATGTGAATAAATTAAGTGTGACATAAATGCATATGTTAAGATGGATATGTGGTAAAACTTTAAAAGATAGAATTAGAAATAAACATATAAGAGAATGATAGAGTAGTCTCAATTGAAGATAAAATGAGAGAAAATTGATTGTGATGGTTTGAACATATACAACGTAGACCTTTAGATACTTCAGTTAGTGTTGGCCCAGATGGCAACCCAAAAGGGGGGTGAATTGGGTTCTTAAAAAATTTTAACACTTTAAAACTAAGTGCTTTGATATGAAAGTGCTTGAGTGCAATGTATAGATAAATGCTAAGCACAAATAAATGAGATAGAGAGAGAGATAATATTCATGTCAAACACAAAGATTTTATAATGGTTCGTGTATCCAACACCTACGTCCACTCCCAAGCAGCACTTGGGTCCACACTATAATCCACTTGATTATAGTCGAGTTGTTTTACAAGCTCACAACCAAACTTGTTGTTTTTTCGGGGTCACAACAAACCCAGTTGGTTTTCACAGGCTCACCAGCACAAAACCCAACCATAAGCTATCCTTAGCTTGTCCCAAGCTACACTACCTCCACTAATTCAATCCCCTGATTGAATTAGCAAACAACAATAAAAATAGAGTTTTGAATACAAAAAGCTCCTCAAATGAGCAAATATGCAATTAAAAAATAAAGTAAAAAAGCCTATTTGAAGCGATTTGATTTGAGCTTTTCTTCTTTTCTTCTTCTCCTTTGAAAGATTGAATCAGGCTCGGCTCAGATTCTTCACAGCAATCGCAGTTGAAAAGTTGGGGAAAAATAGGGCTTTTGCTTTCTTCCTTTTTACTTGGAAATCCTTTGATTCTGAACTTTGAATGTTTTGGATTTCTCTTTTGACTCTTTAGGATTGATGGATTTGAGCTCTGAGTCTTTCCTCTTTGATTTCTTTCTCTTTTTCACTAAGTATTTTTCTTAATTTTTTGGTCTTCTTTTCAAACGGACGGTTCCCCTTTTTATAGATCTCTTAATCCAAGTTTAGGTGAGAAATATAGCCATTACAGAGTAGTTGGATTGCTTCTACACACAAAGAAAAATAGCCATTAGAGATTAGGTGAAAAAAATATTACCATTGGAGTTCGTTCTGACATTTGAAAATCCATTCCTGATAGGTTGGAGTCGGCTCCAACTTTTCATGTGTCGGCTCCAAGTCGGGGTGTCCAAAAATAGTAATAAGAAGTTCGTTGACGAGTCGGCTCTGAAAAAGTTAAGTGTCAGCTCGGCGCTTTCGGAGTCGGCTCCAGATTTCAAAGGTGTCGACTCTAACTATGTCCAAAAAATATGCTCTCTGTACTCAGGTTAGATCGGCTCCAGAAACTCAGGTGTCGGCTCTGCAACTTTCAGGTGTCGGCTCCCGAACTCCTGGTGTCAGCTCCGAAAACTGATGTAGAAACCACTTATCTGTATCTCAGGTTGGAGTCGGCTCCAAAACTCTAGGTGTCGACTCCGGACCATGCCAAAATTCTAGAAAAGTTTGATACGCCCGGGGTCGGCTTCCGGACAGTTGAGGTGTCGACTCTAAGTTCTGAACTTAAATAATTTCCATTAAAATTCGATTCAAAACTTATTTCCTTATACCTTTTGACTGATTAAACATTCTCAATGCCTGAAACATTCTTAAATTTATCAAAAACATAATAAATATACTCATGTCTTTTGTTAATCATCAAAATCAATAATTGGGTCAACAATCTCTTCCTTTTTTATGATGACAAAAACATTGAGTATATGGATGATTAATTAATGAAATTTTTAAAGAAGATAAGTTCCCATAGTTAAGTTCCCTCTGAATGAGATAGCTCCCCCTATGATACTTAACATCTTCTTTCCTTATCATTTAACTCCATGCATATCAAATTAAGCTCATTTCATTTAATGTTTGATACCAATTAAACTTATTTCATTGAAACTTCTTGATACCAATTTCTTAATGAAATTCATTCAATATATATATAATTATCTTCTTTTCCCTTTGTACATTTAATTGTAACTTTTATGCATATACAAATATCATTTACTTCTCCCCTTTTTTGTAATCAACAAAAAGGTTAATAAGATGCAAATAATATAGATTAAATCAATGCTTTAAACATAAGTGAATCAAAAATTCAATTCAAGTCATTCTATATCAAAGTTCCAGGATAGCAAATATGATATTCATTACATCAAATACTTTCAACTATATCAAAATGTTGCTTTCATTACATCATTGAACAAAAGTTACTTCAATTACATCAAAACATCAAAACATATTAAACTAAACATCAACTTTTAATAACATCAAAAGAAAGAAAGAAAACTTCATTACAACAAAATCAAAATACAATATTTAATATTTCTAAGAAGTCTTTGCAAATCTTCACAAATTTTTCATTCCTTCACTTTGAGTTCTGACAAATTGCTTAGTCTTCTATCAACGAATGCACATGCAGTAACAATTTTCTCTTGAAGCTCTGCATTGCATCTAGAATAAGTCTCAGAATCTCCTCCAATCTCTTTGAGTCCTCAAATATGTGCATGAGATCAGTCTTCAAAGATTCTGAAGAAGATCCAAGAGTGGACTCAATCTTGCTCACCTATCATCCAAGGAATAGAGAGTCTCTCTCAAGTTCATAAATCTGCTATCTAACTCAGTCTTCATCTCTTCTTTATGATTCAAAAGTAATGATTTCAATTGCTCCATCTGAGTGTTAGAAAAACTGGTAGAAGCTTGAACAAATGAACTTGTAGCAGGTGCAGAAGCTGCTAAAGGTGCTGGGCTACTAGGTCCTGGCGAAATTTATCTCACTGAAGGTCCAGGTGCTGTAGCTCCAACATTAGTAGCTCTTTCATCCAAGAGACTTTTCCTTTCCCAAATTCCATCTTTCTTCACAAATCCCATTCTATGCAGAGTTGCTAAACTATAATAATCTGTGTACCTTAAATTTTTCTTGGGTTCATTTTTAGAAATAACAGCACCCTGACTTTGGAATACTAAAGTCAATATCATACCATAGGGTAAAGTGGATTTTTCTTATTCCCGGCTTCAGCCATATACCAAACCATCATACCAGCCAAATTAATTGTTGTCCAGTCAAAACACTATCCATTATAACAATGTCTCGCTCTGAGACATATTCAAACCTCCCGGTCTTGGGAAACAAAATCCTTCCACAGATATTATGAAGTAATCTTAATTCAAAGGCAATTAGTTTGCCCTAATTTCTTCAAACTCAGTGATTTCTGCCTAGCATCCTTGATAAAGCATTTGACCTCTCACTATGAATGCTTGCAGCAAGCCCAGTAATAGGAATCCCTAAAAGATTTCCTAGAATTTCAAGGTTATATGAATCCTTTTCCCTCTAACAGAACTAACTATTCCTCCATCTCCTCTAGATAGATTGAAATAAAATTCCTTGACTAAGGCCGGATAAGTGGGTAAATCAAGGGAACACACCTTATCCCAATCTAGTTCTTTTAACTGCCATCCAATAGTGAAACCTTTTTCTTAAAGAAATAAAATCTACCTTTCTGCCATTGTAATCACTCGGCCGGCTAAGGTGTCGATTTGAGTGAGGAGGGGCTTGGAACGGTGCTTGTGTGGATGACGAGGAGGACGAAGAGCTCGGTGAAGGCTGCCTTGCCGGACGCCTTACTGTCCATTTTTCGGTCGTCACCACTCCACCAAACATGAATCCCCTATGTTTGGGTGCCATTGAGAGCTAAGGAGTGGTCAATTTGAGAGATTTTGGGTTTTGGAAAGAGTTGGAGAGAGTTTGGAAGAGTTAGGAGTCGATTGAAATGAAAGAGGAGTCGGCTCTGCCCTAGATAAGTCAACCTGGGACCACTTGGAGTCGACTCCCACAAAGCGAGGTGTCGGCTCCAGGTCGCTAACACAGTCAGTGCCCGAACTAGAGTCGCTCCGCTAAGGTGGGTGTCGGCTCCATGATCTTACATCGAGAGCGACACAGACAAGGTGTCGACTCCATAAATTGGGGTGTCGACTCCACTGACAGTTTCAGAAAAAAAATAAAGAGAGTTTCAAAGATCTGAAACATGTCAAAAGAAAATCAATAAATTTTGGATAAAATCTTTGGAATGTAGTAAATCAAATGATTCAAATATCTAGATGAGTTGTCCTTAGAATCATGAAAGAAATTTTAAGAAATTGATTGAATTCTAGATAATCAATCTTAAGGGTTTCAAAATCATTCCAAAGGGTCACAAATCCCTAACTCTCCTCTAAGATAACAAAATCTTTCTTCACTTAGGGGTTTTGTAAATTTGTCAGCTAATTGTTCATTAGTACAAACATAATCAAGACAAATGTCATTATTAGCTACATGTTCTCTAATAAAGTGATATCTAATTTCAATATGCTTAGTTCTTGAATGTTGTATTGGATTTTTAGTTAAATTGATTGCACTAGTATTATCACATCTAATAGGAGTTTTATCAAGTATTATGCCATAATCTTCAAGTTGTCTCTTAATCCAAAGGATTTGAGCACAACAACTTCCAGCTGCAACATATTCAGCCTCAGCAGTAGATAATGCAACTGAATTTTGCTTTTTACTAAACCAAGAGATTAAGTTACTTCCTAAGAATTGACATGCACAATTTGTACTCTTTCTATCTAATTTATATCCAGCATAGTCAGAATCAGAATAAGCAATTAAGTTTAGTGTTGAGTCTCTAGAATACCATAGTCCTACATTTTTAGTTCCACTTAAATATCTAAGTATTCTTTTTACAGCAATCAAGTGAGATTCTTTAGGTTCTGACTGAAATCTAGCACATAGACAAACATCAAACATAACATCTGGTCTACTTGCTGTTAAGTAAAGTAGAGATCCAATCATACCTCTGTAACATTTTGATCAACAGCTTACCATCTTCATCTTTATCTAACTTGCATGAAGGACTCATTGGTGTTCCGAAAGGTTTGACTTGTTCCATACCAAATTTCTTGAGAATTTCTTTTGTGTACTTTGTTTGGTTGATGAAAATTCCCTCTTTGCTTTGTTTGATTTGAAGTCGTAGGAAGAAATTGAGTTCTCCATCATGCTTATCTTGAATTCACCCTGCATTAACTTAGCAAATTCTTGACATAAAAGATTGTTAGTATAGCACCAAAAATAATATCATCTACATATATTTGTACAACTAATAAGTCTTTATCTTTTCTTTTCAAAAATAAGGTTTTATCAATATTTCCTCTAGAAAAATTATTTTCAATTAGAAATTTGCTTAACCTATCATACCAAGCTCTAGGTGCTTGTTTTAAACCATAAAGTGCTTTGCGTAATTTAAAAACATGGTTAGAAAATTCATGATCTTCAAAACCAGGTGGTTGTTCTATAAAAAACTTCTTCATTTATAAAACTATTTAGAAATGCACTTTTAACATCCATTTGAAATAAATTGATATTCATATGACATGCAAATGCAAGTAATAGTCTAATTGCTTCTAATCTAGCTACAGGTACAAAAGTTTCATCAAAATCAATTCCTGCTTCCTGATTATATCCTTTTGCAACTAATCTAGCTTTATTTCTAATTACTATGCCATTTTTATCTAATTTATTTCTAAATACCCATTTAGATCCTATAACTGAGTGACCTTTAGGTCTATCAACTAAGGAACATACATTATTCCTAGTAAATTGATTTAATTCCTCTTGCATCGCTAACATCCAATTACTATCTTTTTCAGCTTCTTCAATAGTTTTAGGTTCTATTTGAGATACAAATGCAAGATGATTATTGATATTTCTCATAGATGATCTAGTTCTTACTCCTTGAGATGGATCACCTATAATCAATTCCTTTGGATGACCATAGGAATATCTCCAATCTCTTGGCAAATCTATATCATTACGAGTAGTATCGATAACATCAATCCTAGGAGAATCATCATCTTTAGCTTCTTGTTCATGGTCTGAAGATACATCTATATTCAATTTTTCAATATCTCTCTAGCAAATTTGTATCTTTCTCATCATCAATCTTTTCAGAACTTGATGCTAAAGATTCATCAAAAACTACATGAATAAATTCTTCTACAATTAGGTTCCTCTTGTTAAATACTTTATAGGCTTTACTAGTTGTTGAATATCCTAAGAATATGCCTTCATCAGATTTAGCATCAAATTTTCCAAGATTATCTTTACCATTATTATGAATGAAACATTTACAATAAAATGCATGAAAATAACTTATGTTTGGTTTTCTATCATGCCATAATTCATAAGGTGTTTTCTTAAGGATTGGCCTAATTAAAGCTCTATTAAGGATGTAACATGCTGTGTTTATAGCTTCCGCCCAGAAGTACTTTGGAAGTTGGCTTTCACATAGCATGGTACGGGCCATGTCTTCTAAAGTACTATTCTTTCTTTCTACAACTCTGTTTTGTTATGGTATTTTAGGTGCAGAAAATTATGATGAATGCCATGTTCAATGCAGAAATTTTCAAATAAGTGATTTTTAAATTCTGTGCCATGATCACTTCTAAGAGACACTATGGTGTTGTTTTCTCATTAGTGACTTTCTTGAAGAATTTCAAAAATATCGAGTAAGTCTCATCCTTAAAAGCCAAAAAGAATACCCAAGTGAATCTAGAATAATCATCTACTATCACAAGACCATATTTCCTTCCTCCTAGACTAGTGGTTCTAGTAGGTCCAAAAAGGTCCATATGAAGTATGTTGACCCAATTATTGATTTTGATGATTAATAAAAGATATGAGTATATTCATTTTGCTACTAATAGATTTAACAAGTGTTACATGGCTTAAAAATGTTTGATCAATCAAAAAGGATAAAGAAATATGTTTTGAATCAAGATTGAAAAAGAAATCTTAAAGTTCAGAGCCTGGAGTCGACACCCAAATGGTAAGGAGCCGACCCTAAGGTGTATCAAAAAGTTTCTGGAATTTTGGCACGGTCCAGAGTTGACACCCAAGGTTTCGGAGCTGACTCCAACTTGAGATATAGAGAAGTGCATTCTGTTTTAGTTTCCGGAGCCGACACCTAGAATTCGGAAGCCGACACCTGATATTTCGGGAGTCGACACCTGAGTTTTCGGAGCCGACTCTAACCTGGGAATAGAGAGCATGTTTTATGGACTATTCTGGAGCCGACACTTACAGTTTTCCGGAGCCGACTCCCGAAAGCGACGAGCCGACACTTACCTTTTTCGGAGCCGACTCCCTAATGACTTTTCCTTTACTATTTTTGAGCACCCAATTTGGAGCCGACACCTAAAAAGTTGGAGCCGACTCCAACTTGTCAGGAACGGATTTTCTATCTATCAGAACATACTCCAACGGTAAGATTTCTTTTCACCTAACTTCTAACGGCTATTTTTTTGTGTTTAGAAAATCCACTCCAACGGCTAGTTTTCCCTCTTAAAATGTGGATTAAGGGATCTATAAAAAGGGGACCATCCATTTGAAAAGGGACAGAAAATTTAAGAGAAAAATTGAAAAATCTGAGAAGTCTTGAGCAAGAAATCAAAAGGAAAGAATCAAAGTTCAAATCCACTCCAGAAAAGCTCAAAGAGAAATCTAAGGCATTCAAGCTCAAAATTGGAGGATTTTCTAAGTGAAGAAATTAGAAGAAAAACCAAATTTTTCCATCTTCTCAACTGCAAGTTTTTGAAGAATCTGAGCTGAGGCACTGATTCAACCTTTCCAAGAAGAAGAGAAAAGAAGAAAAGAAGAAAAGCTCAATTCAAAGATCTTCAAACAGGCTTTTCTAATCCTTGTTTATTTTTGAATATTTGCTCATTTGAGGAGCTTTCTTGTATTTAAACTCTATTCTTATTTACTTTTGCTAGTTCAATCAAGGGATTGAACTAGTGGAGGTAGTTTACCTCGGGTCAAGCTAAGGATTAGCTTGTGTTTGGGTTTTGTGCTGGTGAGCCCGGAAAACCAGCTGGGTTCGTTGTGATCTGGGAAACAACAAGTTTGAGTTGTGAGCTTGTAAAACAACTCGGCTGTAATCAAGTAGATTATAGTGTGGACCCAAGTGGACTTGGGAGTGGACGTAGGTGTTGGATACACCGAACCACTATAAAATCTTTGTGTTTGCCGTGCTTTTGACTCTCTTACTCTATCTCTTCATTTGTGCTTAATATTTGCATTAATTCATTTATTTCAAAGCACATTTTTTTTAAAGGGGCTAAATTTTTTAAAGAACCCAATTCACCCCCCCCTTTGGGTTGCCATCTGGGCCAACAATTGGTATCAGAGCAAGTGCTCATTTGAATTTGATCACACGATCAAGAGCTAAAGATCCAAATGGCAGCTCAAGTTTCATCATTTGAAGGTCATTCCACAATAGACCTCCTTTATTTAATGGAACTAATTATATTATTGGAAAGCAAGAATGAGGATATTCATTCAAGCTTTAATTATGAATTGTGGGGTGTCATAATTAATGGACCTACACACCCACACATTAGAGTGACACATTGTTCCTAAGCCCGAAAGGGATTGGAATGAAATGATAGAAAATGGCTCAGCTCAATGCTAAGCCATGAATGTTTTATATTGTTCTTAGATGCTAATGAATTTAATCGAATCTCTACATGTAATTCCGCAAAAGAGATTTGGGATAGATTAGAGGTTACCCATGAGGGTACTAATCAAGTAAAAGAATCAAAAATAATATTTTGTTCATAAATATGAATTATTTAGCATGGAACAAACTGAAACTATAGCATGCATGTATACTAGATTCACTGATATTAAATGGTTTGAAAAGTCTTGGTAAGACTTATACTAATTCTGAACTTGTGCAAAAATTCTTAGGTCACTTCCAAGAATGGGAAGCGAAAGGTGACAGCAATCCAAGAAGCCAAGGACCTAAACTTTTACCTTTGGAGGAGCTACTTGGATCCTTAATGACCCATGAGCTTGACCATGAAGCAACACAAGAGGAAGATGTCAAAAAGAAGAAAGACTATAGCTCTTAAGGCTGCAGAAAGTGAGGAGAGCTGCAGTGATGGTGATGATGATGATGAGACAGCTCTTCTAGCAAGAAATTCAAAAAATTCATGAAAGAAGACCTTTCCACAAGAAGAAATTGGAACTAAGATGGAAGGAGAGAAAGAAAAAGACAAGGACAAGGACAAAGAGAAAGACCCCTTGATTGCTATGAGTGTAAGAAACTGGGGCATTTCAGATATGATTGTCCTCAATTAAAGAAAGCCTACAAGAAGAAGAAGAAAGCTTATGTTGCAACTGGAGCGACGATGAATCCTCTTCGAGGAAGAACAAAAAGAGTTGCAAACATTTGCTTTATGGCAAACAACGATGACGAGGTAAGTTCTGAAAACCCTTGATGATTTTGCATTTGATGAATTATTTGAAGCTTTCAATGAACTTAGTCAATGATTTTAAAATTTGAAAAAGAAAAATAAGTTTTTGAAAAGTGAAAACTCAAAGTGTAAAGAAAAAATAAATCAACACTTGAAGTTAATGATTTAAAAGATGAAAGGAGAGATTTGACTAAAAGAAAAAGAATCAATTGAATGAAAATTAACTTAAAGAAAGAAGTTGAAAAATAAAGATATAGTTGATAAATTTACTTATAGTTCTGAAAAACTTAATTTATTTTAAGTAATCAAAGGCTATATTTGATAAGCTGGATTAGGATATAGACCTAACATGAAATAAAAATTTGTAAAAATTTCTTTAGAAGAAAATAAATGATGTTACATGTCAATTGTAACAAGAAAGGCCATAAATCTTATGAATGTAATGCAAGAAAAAGTAACAAAAAATTAAATAGTAAAGGAAAGAAAATATGGGTTCCAAAAGGAACAATTTTTTTGCTACTAACCATGAAGGACCCAAGAAAGCTTGGGTACCTAAATATAAGACTTATTATTTTGCAGGAGTGTCTTGCGGCCAAAAGATCAAAGCGAAAGTGGTATCTCGATAGTGGCTGCTCAAGACACATGACGGGTGACAAGGATCAATTCATCACCCTTGAAAGCAAAAGAGGAGGAGTTGTTACGTTTGGTGACAATGGCAAAGGCCAAATCATGGGGTTTGGTAAAATTCAAATAACTCCCTCCACATATATTGAAAATGTCTTATATGTTAATGGTTTAAACATAATTTAATTAGTATTAGCCAATTATGTGATAAAGGTTTTAAAGTATCATTTGAAGCTTCTATTGCACTATTTCTAATCCCATTGATAATAGCATTGTTTTATTGGAAATAGAAATGGCAATGTATACTTGATTGATTTAGACAATTTGTCTACTAGTAATCATTGCTTAGTTGCTAATAATGCTAATATGAATGAGATTGGTGGTTGGCATCGTAGATTAGGTCATGCAAGCACACACCTAATTTCAAAATTAATTAGAATGGATTTAGTAAAAGGACTTCCACAATTAGATTTTGAAAATAACAAAATTTGTGATGCATGTCAATTTGGAAAACAAACTAGAACTCTTTCAAAACTAAAAATATTGTTTCCACTTCTAGGCCACTTGAACTACTTCACATGGATCTTTTGGACCTACTAGAACCACAAGTCTAGGAGGAAAGAAATATGGTCTTGTGATTGTAGATGATTATTCTAGATACACTTGGGTATTGTTTTTAGCTCATAAAGATGAGACCTTTCCAATATTTTTGAAATTTTTCAAGGTCACAAATGAGAAAATAACACCATAGTGTCTCTTAGAAGTGATCATGGCACTGAATTTGAAAATCATTTATTTAAAAACTTTTGCATAGAAAATGGCATCCATCATAATTTTTCTGCACCTAGAACACCACAACAAAATGGTTGTTGAAAGAAAAATAGAACCTTAGAAGACATGGCCCGTACCATGCTATGTGAAAGCAACTACCAAAATACTTTTGGGCGGAAGCTATAAACACGGCATGTTACATTCTTAATAGAGCTTTAATTAGGCCAATCATTAAGAAAACTCCTTATGAACTATGGAACAATAGAAAACCAAACATAAGTTACTTTCATGCATTTGGTTGTAAATGTTTTATTCATAATGGTAAAGATAATCTTGAAAAATTTGATGCAAAATCAGATGAAGGCTGTTGGCCCAGATGGCAACCCAAGAGGGGGGGGGGGAGGGTGAATTGGGTTCTTTAAAAATTTTAACCTTTTAACAACTATGTGCTTGGAGATATATGAAATGCAATGCGAATGTTAAGTACAACCAAGGAGATAGAGAAAGAGATAATCAAAGCACGGCAAACACAAAGGTTTTATAGTGGTTCGGTGTATCCAACACCTACGTCCACTCCCAAGATCCACTTGGGTCCACACTATAATCCTCTTGATTACAGTCGAGTTGTTTTACAAGATCACAACTCAAACTTGTTGTTTCCCAGGGATCACAACGAACCCAGCCGGTTTTCTGGGCTCACCAGCACAAAACCCTAAACTCAAGCTAATCTAGCTTGACCCGAGGTATACTACCTCCACTAGTTCAATCCCCTTGATAGAACTAGCACAAACAAGAAAGAATAATGTTTTTCAATAATACAAAGCTCCTCAAATGAGCGAATATTCAAAATGAATAAGCAAGGTTAGAAAAGCCTGTTTTGAAGATTATTGGATTTGAGCTTTTCTTCTTTTCTTCTTTTCCTCTTCTCTCTGGAGATGTTGAATCAGGCCTCAGCTTTGATTCGTTGCAAATGTTGCAGATGAGAAGTTGAGAAAATAGAGCTTTTTCTTCTATTTTGGAAATCCTCCGATTTTTCCAATATGAGCGCCTTGGATTTCTCTTTGAGCTTTTTGGAGTGGAAGGATTTGAGTTTGAATACTTTTCTCTTTGATTTCAGGCTCAAGACTTCTCGGATTTTGATTTGTATTCACTCCGATTTTTTCGTTCTTTTTTCAAACAAGCTTTCTCCCCTTTTTATAGATTTTCCTTTAATCCATTTTTGGTGAGAAAACTAGCCGTTGGAATGTACCTGGAAAGTTTTTCAAACAAAATATATCCGTTAGAAGTTAGGTAAAAGAAAATATTACCGTTAGAGCTGATCTGGCATTTTAAAATTTCGTTCCAGATAGGTTGGAGTCGGCTCCAACTTTTCAGGTGTCGGCTCCAAGTCGTTTATCCAAAAATAGAAAGTTCTGAGTTCGTCGAGGAGTCGGCTCGAAAAAGTTAGGTGTCGGCTCGCCATACTCAGGTGTCGGCTCCAAAAGACTGTAAGTGTCGGCTCCGAGGTAGTCAAAAATCAAGCGTTCTGTCCCCGCATCGGAGTCGGCTCCAGACACTGTAAGTGTCGACTCCGAAACTCTGGGTGTCGGCTCCGAAACTCTAGGTGTCGGCTCCGGACCGTATCAAAAATCAGAAGAATATTTGACTGGCCATGGGGTCGGCTCCAGCATTCCTAGGTGTCGACTCCAGGCTCTGAAACTTTGAAACTTATATTTGCAATTGATTCAAAACACGTTTCTTAATGCCTTTAAATCAATCAAATATTTTTAAGCCCTGAAACACTTATCAAATCTATTAGTAATCAAATAAATATACTCAATTCCTTTATTAATCATCAAAATCAATAATTGGGTCAACAATCTCCCCTTTTTGATGATTATAAAAACATTGAGTATATGCATAGGATTCTTAAATCAAAATTTTAAAAAATGATCCTCACAAGTAAGCTCCCCCTGAATAAGGTAGCTCCCCCTATGAAGTTCAAATTTAATTGTTCTCTCCTTTTGCTTTACATGTTTGATACTTAGAATTCATTTATCATATTTAAACTATTGATACCAATCAAATAATCAAAATAAGCTTCAATCAAATCCTCAATCAAAGCATAACTAATCAATGCATATACGACATAACTTTCTCCCCCTTTTTTGTAATCAACAAAAAGGTAGAAAGAGTTAAGTCAAATGATAAAATTGATAGATCAAAGGATAATTTCATTTCATCAAAGGTCAAGTATTACAAAAGAAACTGTACTTTCATTACATCAAAAATTAAACTTTCATTTCAAACATCAAACAACATATCTCATTAAGAAAAAAACTTAGACTTCATTACATGAAAATTACAAATTGGTTCTAATGATTCTTGTTAAATGATCCAAAATCTTTCCCATTCCATCACTTTGAGTAGCTACAAATTCTTTCAACCTTCTATCAACAAAAGAGCAAGCAGTCATGATTTTATCTTGAAGCTCGGCATTGCATTTGGAGTAGGTCTCAGAATCTCCACAGATATCTTTAAGTTCTTCAAATATATTTTTCAGATCATTACTTAAGGAATCCGCAGATGAACTAAGAGTTGATTCTATTTGCCAATGCGATCATCCAGGGAATAAAGGGTTTCTTTAAGATTCATAAACTTATTATCAAACTCAGTCTTCAATTCATCCTTCTGAGCAGCAAGCAAACCTTTGAGTTGCTCCAATTGAAGGTCTGAAAAACCAACTGATGAAGTGGATGACTGAACATGAACTTGAGCGGGTGCAGGGGCAGGACTGCTAGGCTGTGGAGAGGGAACCCTCACAGATGGTCCAGCCTCAAAAGATGCAGAAGGTCTAGGTTCAGGGGCTCTCTCATCCAAGCTGCCTTTCCTTTCCCATTGCCCGTTGACCTTAACAAATCCCATCCGATGCAAGGTGGCCAAACTGTAGTAATCAGTATGCCTGAGATTCTTGGAAGGTTCATTGTCTAATATCACAACACCTTGGCTCCTGAAAACCATAGTTAGCACCATGCCGTAGGGTAAGGATGATCTTCTTTTCCCTCCAGCCTCAGCCATATAAAATATCATCATTGCAGCTAAATTTATGGGTTGACTGGTCAACACACTGTCCATCACAACAATGTCTCGCTCGGAGACATACTCAAATCGACCGTTTTTGGAAATAATATTCTACTGCAAATATTGTGAAGTAATCTTAATTCCAAGGGCAGTTGGTTAGCCCTAATCTCCTCAAATTCTGTAACTTCTCTCCCTAACATCCTCGATAGAGCGGCTGACCTCTCACTGTGGATGTCGGCAACTAATCCAGTAATGGGAATGCTAAGGAGGTTTCCTAATTTCTGAAAAGTGAGATGGATCCTTTTACCTCTGACTGAGCTCACGATTCCACCATCACCTCTCGACAGATTGAAATAGAATTCCTTGACAAGGCTGGATATGTAGGAACATCTAGAGAACACACTTTATCCCAGCCTAGTTCCTTGATTTGATTCCCAATAGAGAAGCCCTCGGATTGAAAGAACTCAAAATCAACTTTCCTACCCATTGTTATCACTCTCCCTGCTAGGGTATCTACCTGAGGAGATGAAGGGTCTGGATTGTCCGAAGCAGTTGAAGAGGAATCACTCGGAGACGGCTCGCGCACGGGTCATCTCGCCGACGTTTTCCGTTGTACGGGCTCCAAGCACTGATCCTCTCCTCTTAGGTGCCATTAGATCCTTAGGAAGGCTTGAATAGGGTGGAATTAGAGATGGGGAGGCTTTGAGAGAGTTTGGGAAGAGTTTGGTTAAGGATTTGAAAAGAATGAAATGACGAGGTGTCGACTCTGCCCTAATAAAGTCGATTTGGGACCCCCAGGTGTCGACTCCCGCAAAGTCGGGTGTCGACTCCAAATCGCTAACACAGTCAGCGCTCGAACTGGAGTCGGCTCCACTTATACGGGTGTCGGCTC
>UESW01001464.1:66942-150839 GCA_900491605.1 Calamus simplicifolius
CAAAATCATTCCAAAGGATCACAAATCCCTAATTCACCTCTAAGATAACAAAATCTTTCTTCACTCAAAGGTTTTGTAAATATATCAGCTAATTGTTCTTCAGTATTAACATAATCAAGACAAATTTCATTATTAGCTACATGTTCTCTTATAAAGTGATATCTAATTTCAATGTGTTTTGTTCTTGAATGTTGAATTGGATTTTTAGTTAAATTATTGCACTTGTGTTATCACATCTAATAGGAGTTTTATCAAGTGTTATGCCATAATCTTCAAGTTGTCTCTTAATCCAAAGGATTTGAGCACAGCAACTTCCAGCTGCAACATATTCTGCTTCAGCAGTTGATAATGCAACCGAATTTTGCTTTTTGCTAAACCAAGAGATTAAGTTACTTCCTAAAATTGGCATGCACCACTTGTGCTTTTTCTATCTAATTTACATCCAGCATAATCAGAATCAGAATATGCAATCAAGTTTAATGTTGAGTCTCTAGAATACCATAAACCTACATTTTTAGTTCCACTTAAATATCTTAGATTCTTTTTACAGCAATTAAGTGAGATTCTTTAGGTTCAGATTGAAATCTAGCACATAACAAACAGCAAACATGATATCTGGTCTACTTGCTGTTAAGTAAAGTAGAGATCCGATCATACCTCTATAATATTTTTGATCAACTTTCTTACCTCTTCATCTTTGTCCAATTTGCATGAAGGACTCATAGGTGTTCCAAGGGTTTGATTGATTCCATTCCAAACTTCTTGAGAATTTCTTTTGTGTACTTTGTTTGGTTGATGAAAATTCCCTCTTTGCTTTGTTTGATTTGAAGTCCTAGGAAGAAGTTGAGTTCTCCCATCATGCTCATTTCAAATTCACCCTGCATTAACTTAGCAAATTCTTGACATAAAGATTGTTAGTAGCACCGAATACAATATCATCAACATATATTTGTACTACTAATAAATCTTTCTTTTCTTTTCAAAAATAGTGTTTTATCAACATTTCCTCTTATAAAATCATTTTCAATTAAAAATTTACTTAATCTATCATACCAAGCTCTAGGTGCTTGTTTTAAACCATATAGTGCTTTGTGCAATTTAAAAACATGATTTGAAATTCATGATCTTCAAAACCAGGTGGTTGTTCAACAAAACTTCTCATTTATAAATCCATTTAAAAATGCACTTTTAACATCCATTTGAAATAAATTGATATTCATATGACATGCAAATGCAAGTAATAATCTAATTGCTTCTAATCTAGCTACAGGTGCAAAAGTTTCATCAAAATCAATTCCTTCTTCTTGATTATATCCTTTGTAACTAATCTAGCTTTGTTTCTAATTACTATGCCATTTTCATCTAATTTATTTCTAAATACCCATTTTGATCCTATAACAGAATGATCTTTAGGTCTATCTACTAAGGTCCATACATTATTCTAGTAAATTGATTTAATTCTTCTTGCATAGCTAACATCCAATTATTATCTTTTTCAGCTTCTTCAATAGTTTTAGGTTCAATTTGAGATACAAATGCAAGATGATTATTGATATTTCTCATAGATGATCTAGTTCTTACTCCTTGAGATGGATCACCTATAATCAATTCCTTTGGATGACCATAGGCATATCTCCAATCTCTAGGAAGATCTACATCATTATGATTAGTATCAACAACATCAACCTAGGTGAATCATTATCTTTAGCTTCTTGTTCATGATCTGAAGATACATCAATATTTAATTTTTCAATATCTCTTTCTAAATGTTTGTATCTTCCTCATCATCAATTTTCTGAACTTGATGCTAAAGATTCATCAAAAACTACATGAATAGATTCTTCTACAATTAAGTTTTCTTGTTAAATACTCTATAGGCTTTACTAGATGTTGAATATCCTAAGAATATGCCTTCATCAGATTTTGCATCAAATTTTCCTAAGATTATCTTTACCATTATTATGAATAAACATTTACAACCAAATGCATGAAAATAACTTAATGTTTGGTTTTCTATTATTCCATAGTTCATAAGGTGTTTTCTTAAGATTGGCCTAATTAAAGCTCTATTAAGGATGTAACATGCCGTGTTTATAGCTTCCGCCCAAAAGTATTTTGGTAGGTTGCTTTCACATAGCATGGTACGGGCCATGTCTTCTAAAGTTCTATTTTTCCTTTCAACTACTCCATTTTGTTGTGGTGTTCTAGGTGCAGAAAAATTATGATGAATGCCATTTTCATGCAAAATTTTCAAATAATGATTTTCAAATTCAGTTCCATGATCACTTCTAAGAGACACTATGGTTGTTTTTCTCATTTGTGACTTTCTTGAAGAATTTCAGAAATATGAGAAAGTCTCATCTTTGTGAGCTAAAAACAATACCCAAGTGAATCTAGAGTAATCATCTACTATCACAAGACCATATTTCTTTCCTCCTAGACTTGTGGTTCTAGTAGGTCCAAAAAGGTCCATGTGAAGTAGCTCAAGTGGCCTAGAAGTGGAAACAATATTTTTAGATTTGAAAGAATTTCTAGTTTGTTTTCCAAATTGACATGCATCACAAATTTTGTTATTTTCAAAATCTAGTTTGGAAGTCCTTTTACTAAATCCATTCTAATTAATTTTGAAATTAGGTGTGTGCTTGCATGACCTAATCTACGATGCCATAACCAACCAATCTCATTCATATTAGCATTATTAGCAACTAAGCAATGATTACTAGTAGACAAATTGTCTAAATCAATCAAGTATACATTGCCATTTCTATTTCCAATAAAAATAATGCTATTATCAATGGGATTAGAAACAGTGCAGATAGAAGCTTCAAATGATACTTTAAAACCTTTATCACATAATTGGCTAATACTAATTAAATTATGTTTTAAACCATTAACATATAAAACATTTTCAATATATGTGGAGGGAGTTATTTGAATTTACCAAACCCCATGATTTGGCCTTTGCCATTGTCACCAAATGTAACAACTCCTCCTCTTTTGCTTTCAAGGGTGATGAATTGATCCTTGTCACCCGTCATGTGTCTTGAGCAGCCACTATCAAGATACCACTTTCGCTTTGATCTTTTGGCCGCAAGACACTCCTGCAAAAATAATTAAGTCTTATTTTAGGTACCCAAGCTTTCTTGGGTCCTTCATGGTTAGTAGCATAAAAGATTGTTCCTTTGGGAACCCATATTTTCTTTCCTTTATATTTAAATTTTTGTTAGTTTCTAAATTACATTCATAGGATTTATGTCCTTTCTTGTTACAATAATGACATGTAACAATATTTTGTTCTTTTCTAAAAAATTTTTGAAAATTTTTGTTTTATGTTAGGTTATATCCTAATCCAGCTTATCAAATATGCTCTTTGATTACTAATAACAAATTAAGTTTTTCAGAACTATAAGTAAATTTATCAACAATATTCTTATATTTATCAACTTCCTTCTTTAATTTATCATTTTCATTGGAAATTGATTCTTTTCTTTTGTCAAATTTTTATTTTCAGATTTCAGCATCTTAATTCATTAGTAAGATTATCTTTTTCTTTAATGAGAATTGAATTATCATTTTTCAAAATCTTGTATTTCTTTTTCAAAACTTTAAAATCATCAACTAGTTCATTAAAAGCTTCAAATAATTCATCAAAGCAAAATCATCACAAGGGTTTTCAGAACTTACCTCATTGTCGTCGTTTGCCATAAAGCAAATGTTTGCAACTTCTTTTTGTCTTCCTCTGAAGAGGATTCATCGCTGTCGCTCCAGTTTGCAACATAGGCTTTCTTCTTCTTCTTGTAGGTTTCTTTAGTTGAGGACAATCATATCTAAAGTGCCCCGGTTTCTTACACTCATAGCAAATCAAGGGGTCTTTCTCTTTGTCCTTGTCCTTGTCCTTTCTTTTCTTTCCATCTTAATTCCAATTTCTTCTTGTGGAAGGGTCTCTTTCTTCTCATAAATTTTTTGAATTTTCTAGCTAGAAGAGCTGTCTCATCATCATCATCATTATCACTGCAGCTCTCCTCACTTTCTGCAGCCTTAAGAGCTATAGTCTTCTTCTTTTTGACTCTTCCTCTATGTGCTGCTTCATGGTTAACTCATGGGTCATAAGTGATCCAAGTAGCTCCTCCAAGGGTAAAGTGTTGAGGTCCTTGGCTTCTTGGATTGCTGTCACCTTTGCTTCCCATGTCCTTGGAAGTGACCTAAGAATTTTACGAACAAGTTCAGAATTAGTATAAATCTTACCAAGACTTTTTAAACCATTTACAATATCGGTGAATCTAGTATACATGCATGCTATAGTTTCAGTTTGTTCCATGCTAAACAATTCATATTATGAACAAGAATATTATCTTAGATTCTTTAACTTGATTGTACCCTCATGGGTAACCTCTAATCTATCCCAAATCTTTTGCGGAATTACATGTAGAGATTCGATTAAATTCATTAGCATCTAAAGAACAATATAAAACATTCATGGCTTTAGCATTAAGCTGAGCCATTTTCCTATCATTATCATTCCAATCCCTTTCGGGCTTAGGAACAATAGAACCATCAACTAAGTGTGTGGGTGTGCTAGGTCCATTAATTATAACACTCCACAATTCATAATCAGAAGCTTGAATGAATATCCTCATTCTTGCTTTCCAATATGAATAGTTGGAACCATTAAACAAGGGAGGTCTATTTAGAATGACCTTCAGCAAATGAAGATCCAACTTGAGCTGCCATTTGGATCTTTAGCTCTTGATCGTGTGATCAAATAAACAATGAGCACAAGCTCTGATACCAATTGTTGGCCCAGATGGCAACCCAAGAGGGGGGGGGGGTGAATTGGGTTCTTTAAAAATTTTAACCTTTTAAAACTATGTGCTTGGAGATAGATGAATGCAATGCAATGTTAAGTACAAACAAGGAGATAGAGAAAGATAATCAAAGCACGACAAACACAAAGATTTTATAGTGGTTCGGTGTATCCAACACCTACGTCCACTCCCAAGATCCACTTGGGTCCACACTATAATCTCTTGATTACAGTCGAGTTGTTTTACAAGCTCACAACTCAAACTTGTTGTTTTTCCAGGGATCACAACGAACCCAGCCGGTTTTCGGGCTCACCAGCACAAAACCCTAAACTCAAGCTAATCTAGCTTGACCCGAGGTATACTACCTCCACTAGTTCAATCCCCTTGATTGAACTAGCACAAACAAGAAAGAATAATGTTTTTCAATAATACAAAGCTCCTCAAATGAGCAATATTCAAAATAATAACAAGGTTTAGAAAAGCCTGTTTTGAAGTTTTGGATTTGAGCTTTTCTTCTTTTCTTCTTTTCCTCTTCTCTTTGGAGATGTGAATCAGGCCTCAGCTTTGATTCGTTGCAAATGTTGCAGATGAGAAGTTGAAAAAATAGAGCTTTTTCTTCTTTTTGGGAATCCTCCGATTTTTCCAATATGAGCCTTGGATTCTCTTGAGCTTTTTGGAGTGGAAGGATTTGAGTTTGGATACTTTTCTCTTTGATTTCAGGCTCAAGACTTCTCGGATTTTGATTTGTATTCACTCCAATTTTCCGTTCTTTTTTTCAAACGAGCTTTCTCCCCCTTTTTATAGATTTCTTTAATCCATTTTTGGTGAGAAAACTAGCCGTTGGAATGTACCTGGAAAAAACAAAATATATCCGTTAGAAGTTAGGTAAAAAGAAAATATTACCGTTAGAGCTGATCTGGCATTTTAAAATTTCATTCCGATAGGTTGGAGTCGGCTCCAACTTTTCAGGTGTCGGCTCCAAGTTGTTTATCCAAAAATAGAAAGTTCGAGGAGTCGGCTCGAAAAAGTTTGGTGTCGGCTCGCCATACTCAGGTGTCGGCTCCAAAAGACTATAAGTGTCGGCTCCGAGGTAGTCAAAAATCAAGCGTTTTATCCCCGCGTCAAAGTCGGCTCCAGACATTGTAAGTGTCGACTCCGAAAATCTGGGTGTCGGCTCCGAAACTCTAGGTGTCGGATCCGGACCGTATCAAAAATCAGAAGAATATTTGACTGGCCATGGGGTCGGCTCCAGCATTCCTAGGTGTCGACTCCAGGCTCTGAAACTTTGAAACTTATATTTTGCAATTGATTCAAAACATATTTCTTAATGCCTTTAAATCAATCAAATATTTTTAAGCCCTGAAACACTTATCAAATTTATTAGTAATCAAATAAATATACTTAATTCCTTTATTAATCATCAAAATCAATAATTGGATCAACAAAGGCATATTCTTAGGATATTCAACATCTAGTAAAGCCTATAGAGTGTTTAACAAGAGAAACTTAATTGTAGAAGAATCTATTCATGTAGTTTTTGATGAATCCTTAGCATCGAGTTCAAAAAAAATTGATGATGAAGAAGATACAAATTTACTTGATAGAGATATTAAAAAAATAAATATTGATGTATCTTCAGATCATGAACAAGAAGCTAAAGGTGATGATTCTCCTAGTGTTGATGTTGTTGATGCTAATCATAATGATGTAGATCTTCCTAGAGATTGGAGATATGCCTATGGTCATCCAAAGGAATTAATTATAGGTGATCCATCTCAAAGAGTAAGGACTAGATCATCAATGAGAAACATCAATAATCATCTTGCATTTGTATCTCAATTGAACCTAAAACGATTGAAGAAGCTGAAAAAGATAATAATTGGTTGTTAGCTATGCAAGAGGAATTAAATCATTACTAGGAATAATGTCTGGACCCTTGTAGATAGACCTAAAGATCATTCTGTTATAGGATCAAATGGGTATTTAGAAATAAATTAGATGAAAATGGTATAGTAATTAAAAACAAAGCTAGATTAGTTGCAAAAGGATATAATCAAGAAGGAATTGATTTTGATGAAACTTTTGCACCTGTAGCTAGATTAGAGGCAATTAGATTATTACTAGCATTTGATGTCATATGCATATCAATTTATTCAAATGGATGTTAAAAGTGTATTTTTAAATGGATTTATAAATGAGGAAGTTTTTGTTGAACAACCACCTGGTTTTGAAGATCATAAATTTCCAAATCATGTTTTTAAATTGCACAAAGCACTTTATGGTTTAAAACAAGCACCTAGAGCTTGGTATGATAGGTTAAGCAAATTTCTAATTGAAAATACTTTTCTAGAGGAAATGTTGATAAAACACTATTTTTGAAAAGAAAAGATAAAGATTTATTGGTAGTACAAATATATGTAGATGATATTATTTCGGTGCTACTAACAATCTCTTGTGTCAAGAATTTGCCAAGTTAATGCAGGGTGAATTCGAGATGAGCATGATGGGAGAACTCAATTTCTTCCTGGGACTCCAAATCAAACAAGAAAGAGAGGGAATCTTCATCAACCAAACAAAGTACACAAAGAAAATCCTCAAAAAGTTTGGGATGGAATCAATCAAACCCCTCGGAACACCAATGAGTCCCTCATGTAAATTAGACAAAGATGAAGATGGTAAGCCAGTTGATCAAAAATATTATAGAGGTATGATCGGATCTCTACTTTACTTAACAGCTAGTAGACCAGATATTATGTTTGTTTTGTTTATGTGCTAGATTTCAATCAGAACCTAAAGAATCTCACTTAATTGCTGTGAAAAGAATTTTAAGATATCTAAGTGGAACTAAAAATGTAGGATTATGGTATTCTAGAGACTCAACACTAAACTTAATTGCATATTCTAACTCTGATTATGCTGGATGTAAACTAGATAGAAAAAGTACAAGTGGTGCATGTCAATTCTTGGGAAGTAACTTAATCTCTTGGTTTATCAAAAAGCAAAATTCGGTTGCATTATCTACTGCTGAAGCAGAATATGTTGCAGCTGGAAGTTGTTGTGCTCAAATCCTTTGGATTAAGAGACAACTTGAAGACTATGACATAACACTTGATAAAACACCTATTAGATGTGATAATACAAGTGCAATCAATTTAACTAAGAATCCAATCCAACATTCAAGAACTAAGCACATTGAAATTAGATATCACTTTATAAGAGAACATGTAGCTAGTAATGAAATCTATCTTGATTATGTTAGTACTGAAGAACAATTAGTTGACATATTTACAAAACCTTTGAGTGAAGAAAGATTTTGTTACCTTAGAGGAGAATTAGGGATTTGTAACCCTTTGGAATGATTTTGAAACCCTTAAGGAATGACTATCTAGATTTCTATTAATTTCTTAAGATTTCTTTCATAATTTTAAGGACAATTAATCTAGTCATTTGAGCAATTTAATTCTCCATATTCCAATGATTTTTTTTAAAATTTATTGACCTTATTTTGACAAGTTTCAGTTGTTTGAAACTCATTTGTTTTTCTCTGAAACTGTCAGTGGAGTCGACACCTCAATTTGAGGAGTCGACACTTCTTCTGTGTCGCTCTCGGTCTTTGACCTTGGAGCCGACACGTGTAAGTGGAGCCGACTCTAGTTCATGCGCTAACTGTGTTAGCAACTTGGAGTCGACACCCGACTTTGCGGGAGTTGACACCTGTGGTCCCAAATTAACTTTATTAGGGCAGAGTCGACACTTCTGCGATTTCTATCTTCCCCAAACCCTTTCCAAACTTTCACCCAACCCTCTCAAAACCTCCCAAAGCCAAATACTCCCCAAATCTATCATTCCCAAAGATTTCAATGGCACCTAAGCATAGGGGATCGGTTCTTGATGCTCCCGTTGTTATGAGGAAATGTACGGCGAGGCGTCTAGTCCGTTAACCCACTCCGAGTGATGATTCCTCATCAACACCATCAGATAATCCTTGCCCCTCATCTCCACAGGTAGATACTTTAGCTGGGCGAGTTATTACAATGGATAGAAAAGTAGATTTTGATTTCTTCGATTTCGAGGGTTTTGACATTGGAAGACAAATCAAGGAACTTGGTTGGGATAGAGTCTGTTCTTTGGATATACCCACTTATCCAGCACTTTTAAAGAATTTTATCTGAATTTAGCTAGAGGAGATGGTGGGATCGTTAGTTCTGTAAGAGGAAAGATGATTCATCTTACCTTCCATATTTTAGGAAATCTGTTAAATATTTCTATTACTGGATTTGCTGAAAATATTCATAGTGAGAGATCAGCTGCATTGTCAAGAATGTTAGGAAGAGAAATTTCTAAATTTGAAGAGGTTAGGGCAAACCAATTGCCACTTGAGCTAAGGCTGTTACATAACATATGCAGTAGGATTTTATTTCCTAAGACTGGCCATTTTGAGTATGTCTCAGAACAAGTCATTGTTGTTATGGACAGTATCTTGACTGGTCAGCTTATAAATCTTGCTGGGATGATGATATGGTACATGGCTGAGGCTGGGGGCAAGAAGAGATCTTCACTGCCTTATGGAATGATCCTAACCTTGGTTTTTAGGAGTCAAGGAGTAGCTATTTCTGATAATGAGCCTTCGAAGAACCTAAGGCATACTGACTACTATAGCTTGGCCACTGTGCACCGAATGGGTTTTGTGAAAGTAGATGGAAGATGGAAGAGAAAAGGGCATTCTGGCGATAGGGTTGCTGAGACGTATGTGCCTGGCCCTTCTGAGGTAGGACCTTTTGTGAGACAGAGCTCACCAGAGCCAAGTCAGGATGTACCTCCAGCTCCTCCAGCTCCTTCTGCTTTTGATCTATCTTCTGTTGGTTTTTCAGATACTCAGTTAGAACAGCTAAAAGGTATTTTTGCTATTCACAAGGAAGAGATAAATTTGAGTTAGATAATCAATTTATGAACTTGAGAGATACTCTTTATTCTTTGGATGAAAGAGTTGGAAAAATTGAATCTACTCTTGGAGCCTCCGCAGAATCCTTAAAGAATGATCTCAAGAACATTTTTGAAGAACTTAAAGATATCTATGGAGATTCAGGGACATATTCCAATTGTAATGCTGAACTTCAGGACAAGATTGCTTCTGCATGTACATTTGTTGATGAAAGACTGAAGGCCTTTGTCAAGACTCAAAGTGAAGGAATGGCAAGAATAGTAGAAGAACTGCAAAGATGCATTAGAACTAATTTTTGAAGTATCTTTGATGATTAGTATAGTTTGAAGTTTTAATGTAATGAAGGGTAGTTTGATGATTGATGTAGTAAAGTTTCATTTTGTAAAATGATGTAATGCTTGACTTTTTAATGTAATGAACTTATCAAAAATGAATGTCTTTTGATCCTTGAATGAACTTATCAAACATGATGATTGATACTTAATGAATGTCTTTTTGATCTTTGAAGTATCTATTAATTTTGTTATTTCTCTTGAAACTTGCTGACCTTTTTGTTGATTACAAAAAAGGGGGAGAGTTATGTAAGTATTTGCAAATCGTATATGCATTAAATGTAAATCAAAAAAGGGGGGAGAAATATTTAGCTTTTGTATATGCATTAAATAACATAAGTTTAATTTATTGGTCTCTAGTTAATTGCACATAAGGAAAAGTAATTGCAATTGATATAACTACCTCATTGGTATCAATCATTAAAATTTTCTGTTAAAAGAAAGAATAGATGTTAAATTGAATATCATAGGGGGAGCTACCTCATTCAGGGGGAGCTTACCTGTAAGGAACAAATATTTGAGAAATTTAAAAATCTTATTATTTACTCATGCATACACTCAATGTTTTTATAATCATCAAAAAGGAGGAGATTGTTGACCCAATTATTGATTTTGATCATTAATAAAAGATATGAATATATTAATTTTGCTACTAATAGATTTAACAAGTGTTACATGGCTTAAAAATGTTTGATCAATCAAAAAGGATAAAAAAATATGTTTTGAATCAAGATTCAAAAGAAATCTCAAAGTTCAGAGCCTAGAGTCGACACCCAAATGGTAAGGAGCCGACCCCAAGGCGTATCAAAAAGTTTCTGGGATTTTGGCATGGTCCGAAGTCGACACCCAAGGTTTCGGAGCTGACTCCAACCTGAGATATAGAGAAGTGCATTCTGTTTCAGTTTCCGGAGCCAACACCTAGAATTCGAGAGCCGACACCTGATATTTCGAAAGCTGACACCTGAGTTTTCGGAGCCGACTCTAACATGGGAATAGAGAGCATGTTTTATGGACTATTTTGGAGCCGATACTTACAGTTTTCCGAAGCCAACTCCCGAAAGCGACGAGCCGACACTTACCTTTTTCGGAGCAGACTCCCCAATGACTTTTTCTTTACTATTTTTGAGCACCCGATTGGAGCCGACACCTGAAAAGTTGAAGCCGACTCCAACCTGTCAGGAACAGATTTTCTATATATCAGAACGTACTCCAACGGTAAGATTTCTTTTCACCTAACTTATAACGGCTATTTTCTTTGTGTGTAGCAGAATACAAACGTCTCCAACGTCTAGTTTTCCCTCCTAAAATGTGGATTAAGGGATCTATAAAAAGGGGACCATCCGTTTGAAAATAGGACAGAAAATTTAAGAGAAAATAGATTGAAAAATCCGAGAAGTCTTGAGCAAGAAATCAAAAAGGAAAGAATCAAAGTTCAAATCCATCAACTCCAGAAAAGCTCAAAGAGAAATCCAAGGCATTCAAGCTCAAAATCGGAGGATTTTCTACATGAAGAAATTAGAAGCAAAAGCCCTGATTTTCCCATCTTCTCAACTGCAAGTTTTTGAAGAATCTGAGCTGAGGCACTGATTCAACCTTTCCAAGAAGAAGAGGAAAAGAAGAAAAGCACACATTCAAAGATCTTCAAACAGGCTTTTCTAATCCTTGTTTAGTTTATTGCCTATTTGCTCATTTGAGGAGCTTTCTTGTATCTTAAACTCTATTCTCATTTACTGTTTACTAGTTCAATCAAGGGATTGAATTAGTTGAGGTAGTTTAACTCGGGGACAAGCTAAGGATAGCTTGTGATTTGGGTTTTGTGCTGGTGAGCCCAGAAAACCAGCTGGGTTCGTTGTAATCCCAGGGGAAACAACAAGTTTTGAGTTGTGAGCTTGTAAAACAACTCGGCTATAATCAAGTAGATTATAGTGTGGACCCAAGTGGTACTTGGGAGTGGACGTAGGTGTTGGATACACCGAACCACTATAAAATCCTTGTGTTTGCCGTGTTTTGACTCTCTTACTCTATCTCTTCATTTGTGCTTAATATCTATCCAACATATAATCTCATTTATTCCAAAGCACTTTTTTTTTAAAGGGGCTAAATATTTTTTAAGAACAATTCACCCCGCCTCTTGGGTTGCCATATGGGCCAACAAAGTAGTTCAAGTGGCCTAGAAGTGGAAACAACAATTTTAGATTTGAAAGAGTTTCTAGTTTATTTTTCAAATTGATATGCATCACAAATTTTGTTATTTCAAATCTAACTTTGGAAGTCCTTTAACTAAATCCATTCTTATTAATTTTGAAATTAAGTGTGTGCTTGCATGACCTAATCTACGATGCCATAGCCATCCAATCTCATTTACATTTGTATTATTAGCAACTAAGCAATGATTACTAGTAGACAAATTGTCTAAATCAATTAAGTATACATTACCATTTCTATTACCAATAAATATAATGCTATTGTCTATGGGATTAGAAATAGTGCAAATAGAAGCTTCAAATGAAACTCTGAAACCTTTATCACACAATTGGCTAATGCTAATTAAATTATGCTTTAAACCTACAATATATAACCATTCTCTATAAAAGTGGATGGAGTTATTTAAATTTTACCAAGGCCTATGATTTGACCTTTGCCATTATCTCCAAAAGTAACAACTCCTCTTTTATCTTCAAGGGTGATGAACTGATCTTTGTCGCCCGTCATGTGACTTGAGCAGCCGCTATCAAGATACCACTTTCGTTTTGATCATTTGGCCGCAAGATACTCCTGCAAGATGATCAAACTTTCTGTTTAGGTACCCAAGCTTTCTTGGGTCCTTCATAGTTAGTAGCAATAAAGATTGTTCCTTTCGGAACCCATACTTTCTTTCCTTTAGTTTTCAAATTATTGCTGGTTTTCTTAATATTGCATTCATATGATTTATGTCCTTTTAAACCATATTTGAAACAAGTAATATTAGGTGATTGGCCAGCACATATAAAGATATTTTTAAAGATTTTTTCTTTCTAAGAGGATTATATCCTAATCCTGCCTTGTCAAAAATAACCTTTTGACTATCTAAAATCATGTTTAATTTTGAAGAACTTAAGGTAAATATATTAACTATATCCTTATATTTAACAACCTCTTTCTTTAGATTAAGGTTCTCATTTGAAACCACTTCCTTTTCTTTTACAACATATTCTTTTTCAGATTTCAAGTCTTTAATTTCTAGAGCTAATTTATTTTTCTTTTTAAGCATATTTGCATTTTCAGTTTTTAAAGTTTGCTCTTCTTTTTTAAAACTTTGAAATCAGCAACTAATTCATTAAATGCATCAAATAATTCTTCAAATGTAAAGTCTTGAGTTTCAGTACTTACCTCATCATCTTTTTGCCATGAAGAAAATGTTTGCAACTTCCTTTTGTTCTTCCTCGGAAGAGGATTCTTCACTGTCGCTCCATGTTACAACATAAGCCTTCTTCTTCTTTTTGTAGGCTTTCTTCAATTGAAGATAATCATATCTGAAGTACCCCGGTTTCTTACATTCATAACATATGAGGGGTTCTTTTTCTTTTTCTTTGTCCTTGCCCTTCTCTTTTCTCTTTCTCCTTCCATTTTTGTTCCATATCTTTTCTTATGGAAGGGTCTCCTTCTTTGCATAAATTTCTTAAATTTCCTTGCAAGGAGAGCTTCTTCATCATCATCATCACTGCTGCTTTCTTCATTTTCTGCAGCCTTTAGAGCAATGGTTCTTTTCTTTTTGACCTCTTTCTCTTGATGTTATTTTATGGTCAGTTCATGGGTCATCAAAGATCTAAGTAGCTCCTTCAAAGGTAAGGTATTGAGGTCCTTGGCTTCTTGGATTGTAGTCACCTTTGCTTCCCATGACCTTGGAAGAGACCTTAGAATTTTACGCACCAAATCAGAATTAGCATAGGTCTTGATGATGCCCGATCGTCGGTCTTGAATGTCAGGAAAAGAGAACTCTAAATCAGTGGACCCTCGTCAAGCTGGATGGCCTGCAAAAAGTCCCAAGACTGGAGGGGTGCTCCAGTGAGGACCCTTCGACGCTCAGTCAGCAACCAAGGTCTCAGCTAAGGAAGAGCTCAAGTGAGCTCTTCAGGGGTGAGAGGAGTCCACAAAGGGGGGATTCCTCTCTGGGTGATAGATTAACGAGCGTGCGAGCCTTGCATACCTGGTCCTTGAGTGGACTTACTCTTTTATAGGTGGTTGACACCTGCACGACCATGTAAAATTTCGTGAGAAAGGAATGTCCATGGGGTTCATGGGGGTTGCATGAATCTGGGCCGGTTGGTGGGTCCTGTTCCATCAGAGAGGGAAAAACGGCAGTTGGTGAGCCAAGTCCCATCAATTAGCAGGGCTAGCGGGTAGTTAGGTCTGGTCTCATTGGCGGCGTGGCCAGGGGGTAGTTGGGCCTGGCGATGTCAAATGGCACGAGTCAGAAAGATGGCGGCTTGAATGGCCAGGACCGTTCTGGGGCCGGCTTGGAAAAGTTGGGGCCATCTTGGATCTCTTGGAGACGCCGGGACCGAGCGGGGCCGACCAGGAAAGGTCGGGGCTGACTCGGCCGACTTGAAGATACCGAGGTCGAGCGGGGCCGACCAGGAAAGGTCAGGGCCAACTTGGCCGACTTGGAGATGCCGGGGCCGATCGGGGCCGACCAGGGAAGGTCGGGGCCGACTCGGCTGACTTGGAGATGCCGGGGTCGAGCGGGGTTTACCAGAGAAGGTCGGGGCCAACTTGGCCGACTTGGAGATGCCGGGACCGATCAGGGCCGACCAGGGAAGGTCGGGGCCTACTCGGTCGACTTAGAGATGCCGAGGCCGAGTGAGGCCGACCAGGGAAGGTCGGAGCTGACTCGGCCGACTTGGAGACGCCGGGGCCTAGCGGGGCTGACCAGGGAGGGTCGAGGCCGACTTGGCCGACTTGGAGACGCCGGAGCGGGGCTGCCTTAAGCTTTTGATTTTGCCATGATTTCCCTTGTGGCTGCATTAGCCACATCAGATGCCCCCCCGTCCCTGAGCACGGAAGGCCACGCATTTGCTATCCTTTGGGCGAAAGGGGCGCGAAAATTCAAAAAATGATTGCTCTTCAGAGCGCTTTCAATGACTGGTGAGCTGGCGCGTTCTTCCGAGGCAGTGTCGCTTCGAAAATCCTCCACAATCATACAGTAGGTGGGAGCGCCGGACGCCTTGATGGGGGCACCCATCGAAGGATGGGGAAAAGGTGGGGGTTATCATTGCTTCTCCACTTTCTATGCTCTGCGATTGGCCGGGGATCACACTCCTCGGGACAAATCAAAGCGGCACGTCTCGAGTGCATGCAAGATTGCCGACGGACAGCTCGTGGCGCAATAGAAGTGTGCCACATGGCGGGGCCTTGGGCATCGCCGTTTGGAGATGGGGGTATAAAAGCGCCCCGAGGGTCTGGGGGAAAGCTTTTTACACTACTAGCGCTTTCTTCCAGCTTTCTCTTCTCTGAGTTTCTCTGCGACCTAAGCCCTTCTGTCTTCGGGTTCCTTTTGATTACTAGGTTAGTTTCATCCTTTGTCTTACCCATGGACCATCATGCTGTTAGGGAGGGTAAGAGGCCCATAGTTGAGTCTTCTCATTCCGATAGTAAAGACCAAACCCCCTCAGTTAACCAGGTGCCTTGGCCACTGAGCGGCATTACCATCCGTGATTGATCGACGGTGACCGAACCTTCGTCCATTTTAGCTCCCCCTATTAGGGCGGTTCCTCTGTCTTCCTGTTGTTCGGCACCACCTCCAGCGGTGGGCCTTGATCCGGCAGGTCCGATGGGAGTGACCTCAACCATGACCCCTGAGGATGTAGAGGTCATTAGGGCTAGGTACATAGTTCCCAGTTTCATCCATCTGTCCGCGCCGAGGCCCGAAGATAGAGTGACCTTCGTCCATCCCGATCGGGTTGCTCTATACGAGGAGTTTTTTTGGTGTGGGTTGTGCCTCCCTTTCCATCCCTTTATTCTGAACCTTTTAGACAGGTATAGGCTAGTGCTGGCACAGTTGACTCCGAACTCGATTCGGATCATCTGTGCTTTTATCATTCTTTTCTGCTTCCAGGGGGCCCGGGCAGGACTGTCATTATTCTGGGCTTTTTATAAGCTCCGCCGCCAAGGTGAGGGGGCCTAGTGGGCATTCACCGCCAGGCCGGGTAGAGCCTTCCCCTTAGGTCTCCCGTCCAAGATTAGGGGGTGGAAATCTCGATTCCTTTTTGCTCATGTCGAGGGGGTGAGGGCTGATTGGAGAGAGTCAGACACCAGCTCTAATGATAGTGCCGTCGTGGGGGAGAGGGATAGGAAACTCTTAACCCAGCTGTCCACATGCCAAATCCCTGGCTACAAGGAACTCCTATCTGAGGAGAACCTATTTGAGGCCGAGTTGGCCCCGGCAGTTGGTGAGCACGATGCTTGACTTTTCTTGTTTCGACCCGAAGGTTATTGTATGCTGTTGCTGATGTTTATCGTTTTTGGTGCAGCGATGAGGTTTTCCGCTGACAAGTTTGAAGCCGCCCTGCAGCAAAAGAGGCAGGCGGTAGGAGAAGTGGTGAGGCCGGCGAAGAAGGCTCGGACAAGGGGGCAGGCCGAGCTGGCTCGAGTTGCTAAAGCTCTCGTAGCTCCAATACCCGCGAAGGAGCCGACTGAGGAAATGCCGGCTGGAGGAGTGGTCCCGGGGCCGGTCGGGACCGAAGTAGAGGAAGGGGAGATCCCGGCCACCATCAAAGCAGCCGTGGTGATCTTGGATCTCGAGGAGGAAGCCCCTGTCGCCGCTGATGCGCCCGAGGCAGGGCAGGTCACAATCGCCATCGAACCTCCAGCTACCGCGGAGCCAGAGGCAGAGAGGGCTCCCCCAACTGCCGGAGAGGGGGAGCCAGTCGATAGAAGGTCCGAGACTGGGGTAGAAGAAGCCAGAAAGCAGAGGGATGAGTCGGAGAGCTCATCACAGTGATCAGTGCGCCGCCAACTCGCCCTCGGGCCGAAGGGCCATAGGAGGGGCCGACGCGGCCAGTGCCCAGGTTTGGTTCAATGGCAGATGCCGGGTGGGCCGCCCATCTCCTGTCAAGGGTTTGGATTGCCAAGTCCGACGAGGAGATGCGGGGGCAGAGCCACTCCGCAATTTTGGACATGGTGATGGTCTCCATCATCCAGGTAACCCCCTGGATTTTCTTCATTTTTAGACATGCTTTGTGATGCCTCAGTCAGTTTTTTATTATTGTTATTATTTTGCGATTAACACATTCTTCTGCTGCAGATGGCCAACGGTGCGATGGCCCTTCGCGAAGTGCTGTCCCACTCCGCGGACACGCTCGTGAAGTCCCTGGCGCGGGCCGACAAATATAAAAAGGAGAGTATGGCACAGTCTCAGAGCCTTGCCCAACTTCATCATGAGGCCAGGGCCTGGAAGAAAAATCTGGGCGGCCAAATAAGGGAGGCGGAGTGTTGGGCCGAGGTCGAGGGTAGCCGGGCCTCCGCAGCCGAGGCCAAGTTGGCGCTGGTCTCAGCCAAGTGGGAGGCCGCTGTGGCGCGGTCAGAGGAGCTGGCTCGCCAGCTTCAACATGTCGAGGGATAGGCAGAGGCGGCGCATAATGAGGCCCTTGCCACTGCGCAGAGAGCCACCGCTGCAGAGAGGCAGCGATCGAGGTGGGCCATGAAAAGGCCGGGGCGGTGGCTCATGCTGATGAGGCCAGCGCATGTGCCGAAGAGGCCGAGGGCTGAGCTTGGGAGACCGAGGCGCGAGCCAAGGAGGCTGAGTCTAGGGCACAGCAGGCTGAGGCACGAGCCAAGGAGTTCGAAGCCAGGGTGCAGCAGGCCAGGGCCGGGGTGGAGCAGGCCATCACCAACTACAAGTCTTCGCCGGAGTTCGAGAAGGAAGTCATTGAGGCCAGCCTTGATGCTTATGTTAAGGGCTTTGACATGTGCAAGGCCAAGGTATCTGCGGCTCTTAAAATTAGCAGCTCCGAGCTTGAGGGGATCCAGCCCGGGGAACCTTACGATGGGCAAGCAGAGGAGGAGGAGGACGAGGGAGAGCCGAGCCCGAGTGAGCCCTAAAGAGTTGCTTTTCTTCTTCTTTTTTTTTTTTTTTTTTTTTTTGTAACCGGCCTCGGGCCGAATTTTGTACTTCACCTCCATTATCAATGAAGAAGAGTTTTTTGCGAAAATGTTTTTGTGCTCTGTCTCATTTGTCTCTTCCTTTGTTTGGATCAAATATTTTCTTTTGTAACTAATGATAAGTCGGGCCCCGTACATGTTAATGAGGAGGGTCCTTCCTTCTGAGATGTTTCCTATTTCTGAGCATTGTGCATGTTGATGATGCCGTGGCCAAATCGTAGTCTTAGGTTCGCCAATGTTTGAATGCATCTTCGAGGAATGAGCTGGCCGTGCGAAAGGCTGCTTAAGATGCCTTGGGTTATCGCAGGCTATTTGAGGGGAGATTCATCCACGCACGAATCTTCTAAGGACTTAGAATGATCTGAGGGCAACTTTGTGCCGAGGCCGAGCGGATCTCTATTGGCTGCAGTGTTGGCAAAGTCTTTCTGAACTACCCCGGGGTTTTGTGCACCGCCCAAGAGGCAACTCGACGGGTATGGAGCCTTTAGGGTCTTAACCGACTCGGGGGCACCTTCGTGCTGGGGCCAAGTGGTGTTCCATGGGCCGCAATGCCGGCGAGCTTCTTTAGAACCACCTCGGGGGTTTGTATGCCGCCCGAGGGGCGACTCGGTGGGTACAGAGCCTTTAGGGTCTTAACCGACTCGGGGGCACCTTCGTGCCAGGGCCAAGTGGTGTCCCGTGGGCTGCGATGCTGGCGAGCTCCTTTAGAACCGTCTCGGGGGTTTGTGTGCCGCCCAAGGGGCGACTCGATGGGTATGAAGCCTTTAGGATTTTAACTAACTCGAGGGCACCTTCGTGCCGGGGCCGAGTGGTGTCCCGTGGGCCGCAATGCCGACAAGCTCCTTTAGAACTACCTCGAGGGTTTGTGTGCCGCCCGAGGGGCGACTCAGCGGGTATGGAGCCTTTAGGGTCTTAACCAACTTGGGGCACCTTCGTGCCGGGGCCGAGTGGTGTCCCATGGGCTGCGATGCCGGCGAGCTCCTTTAGAACCGTCTATAGGGTTTGTGTGCCGCCTGAGGGGCGACTCAGTAGGTACGAAGCCTTTAGGGTCTTAACCAACTTGGGGGCACCTTTGTGCCGGGGCTGAGTGGTGTCCCATGGGCCGTGATGTCGGCGAGATCCTTTTCTGAGATATAATCCTTGGGTACAAGGGAGAGTAGGCTGTGGTGCTAGAAAGGACCCTTTTATTACTCATATTCTGGGGGGACACATCATTGATAATATTGGCGAAGTTTGTTTGCGTTCCAAGTACGTGGAATGGGTCGCCCGTCGAGTTCTTCTAGTCTGTATGCTCCTCAATGGAGTGTCTCGGTGACACGATAAGGACCCTCCCAATTGGGGGACAATTTGCCCGCCTCCGTAGGCTTGGATACCTCAGCCTTTCTCAAAACCAGATCTCCATGGCGAAAAACCTTGGGGCGAACTCGAGCATTGTAGTACTTGGCTGCCCGCTGGCGGAAGGTCGCCATATGTAGCCTCGCACGGTCATGCGCCTCATCAATGAAGTCTAGGTTGGCTCGTATCAATGTGGAATTATTTTTCTCATTGAAGGACTCCACACGCGGACTGGGCAGTCCGATTTCAACGGGGATGACAGCCTTGGACCCGAAGACGAGATTGAAGGGGGTCTCGCTCGTCGGGGCCCTGGGGGTTGTGTGGTAAGCTCATATCACACTGGGGAGCTCCTCTGCCCATCGATCTTTGGATCCATCTAGCCGAGTCCTGAGCCTTCTGAGAATAGTGCGGTTCATGACCTCGGCCTCTCCGTTGGTCTGAGGTTGGCCGACAGAAGTGAATCGATGATGAATACCTAGCTCGTCGCAGAAAGCCTTGAATGCATCATTGTTGAACTGGCGACCGTTGTCCATGATGAGGGTGTGAGTTAGGCCATAACGGCATATGATCGACTTCTAGAAGAAAGCTTTGACCTTACTTTCGATGATCCTAGCCAATGCCTCAACCTCGACCCACTTGGTGAAGTAGTCGATGGCGACTAGCAAAAATCTTCGCTGTCCCGAAGCTGGGGAGAATGGTCCGAGGATGTCCATTCCCCATTGAGCGAAAGGCCAAGGGGCCGAGAGCGGGTTCAGCGGGACAAATGGCTGATGCTGGACGTGTGCGTGGCGCTGGCAGCCATCACACTTTTGAACCAATTTGGTAGCGTCCTCCCTCATAGTGAGCCAGAAGTATCCTTGACAGTGGGCTTTCTGGGCTAGGGACCTACCCCTAGGTGATTTCTACAGATACCTTCGTGGATTTTCTGAGGATGTAGTCGGCATCGGTGGGTCACACGCATTTGAGCAGGGGGTAGGAGAACGACCTTCTGTATAGACGCCCATCTATGAGGATGAATTTGGAGGCCCTCCACTTGAGTAGTCTGGCTTCGTTGCAATCATCGGGGAGGGTGCCGTCTGTGAGATAGCGGACGTAGGCATCCATCCATGTCGGCTCTTGGGCAAGCGGGAGGACTTCCTCACCATCTTCTATGCTGGGTCTTTCTAGGTATTCGATGTAAGCATCCCTTGTGATGCCGTCGGTGGAGGTAGCCAGGCGGGAAAGGGTGTCGGCCTTGGTGTTCTTGCTCTGGGGAATGTAGCTAATGCTGAAATAAACTAACGGGGAGACCAAGAGCCAAACCTTGCCCAGGTATTGGGTCATAGCAGGGTCATGTGCCTCGTATTCTTTGTTGATTTGTCCGGAGATGAGTTGCGAGTCGGTGAAAGTTCTGAGATGCCTTATTTTGAGTTCTCGGGCTAGCCTTAATCATGCCAGCAGGGCCTCGTACTCGGCTTGATTGTTGGTGGCTTCAAATAGAAACCGCAGGGCGCATTCCGTTCTCTCTCTACCTGGTCTGACAAGAATGAGGCCGGCATCGCTTCCTTAAGAGTTGACGCGCCATCCACATGGAGGATCCAGGTCTCTTCATCGTCGCTCGGCCCAGGCTTATGCTGCTCCACTGGAGCCTCCTCAATAGCCCCATCTGCCCAGGTGCACTCAACCAGGAATCGGCCAGGACTTGGGATTTCAGAGCCGGCCGTGCTTAAAAAGAGAGGTCGAACTCTCCCAGCTTGATGGCCCACTTGGCGAGTCGGCCCGAGGTATCCAGACGAGCCAGGATAGTTCGCAGAGGTTGGTCCATGAGCACCACAATGGGATGAGCTTGAAACTACGGTCGGAGACATCGGACAGAGACGATCAGGGCGAAGATAATTTTTTCCATCTTGGAGTATCTGACCTTCGCATCGTGGAGCACCTTGCTCACGTAATAGACAAGCCTCTAGGTTTCATCAGCATTGAGATGCACAAAGACTGAGCTAATGGCCTCTGGAGAGGCGGCGAGGTAGAGAAAAAGACTCTCTCCATCCTTTGGCTTAGACAGGAGCGGTGGGGAAGACAGAAACGCCTTCAGCCCATCGAAGGCTTTCTGGCAGTCGTCTGTCCACTCAAAGCTATTCACTTTCTGTAGGGCCTTGAAGAAGGGCAAGCACCTCTCAGCTGATTTGGAGAGGAAATGACTTAGAGCCGCCACCCTCCCCGTTAGCCGTTGCATGTCCTTCTTGTTGGATGGTGGCCTCATGTCAAGGATGGCACTGATTTCTCTGGGTTTGCCTCGATCCCTCGCTGAGTCGCCACAAAACTCAAAACTTGCCCGCAGTGACCCTGAAGGCACACTTCTTTAGATTTAGCCTGACCTGAAAGCGACGAAGGTTGTTGAAAGTCTCTTCTAGGTCAGAGACGTGGTCAGAAGTGAGGGCGCTCTTGGTCAGCATGTCATCCATGTAGACCTCCATGTTTTGGCCCAGTTGATCTTGAAAGACCCTATTCATCAACCTTTGGTAGGTTGCCCCCGCATTCTTGAGGCCGAAGGGCATCACTTTGTAGCAATAAATGCCTTTCTCTATCATGAAGGAGGTGTGCTCTTCATTGCTGGGGTTCATCCTTATTTGGTTATATCCAGAGAAGGCACTCATAAAGCTGAGGAGCTCATGGCCGGAGGTGGAATCCACTAGCTGGTCTATTCTCGGTAGGGGGAAACTGTCTTTTGGACATGCCTTGTTGAGGTCGGTGAAGTCGATGCATATTCTCCAGCTCCCATTTGCCTTTCGCACCATGACAACATTAGCCAACCAGCTTGGGTAATGCGCTTCTCGGATATGGCCGGCGCTGAGCAACTTGTTGACCTTCTTATCGATAGCATTTTGCCATTCGGAAGAGAAGCTCCTCTTCCTCTGGTGGACTGGACGGTGCTTTGGGTCGATATTGAGCTTGTGGGTGATTTCCTCTAGAGGGATGCCGGGCATGTCGGATGCTGGCCAGGTGAAAACGTCCGAGTTAGCCTGCAGAAAGGTTAGGAGGCGATCACGATCTTCTGGGGAAGGAGTCTGCCGATATGCACGGTCTTTGCCGGGTCATCCCCGAGGAGAAAGGTTAGGAGTTGCTCGGCCGGTTCTCCTCCTTTGCTGGAACCCCTGGGGTCAGGCACCTCTAAAGCCGGCTCGGCCTCCTGGGGACTTGATGCCACATGGTAACAAGGCAAGATTGGGCTGGTCTCGTCCCGCATCTCACCGACTCCTCTGCTAGTGGGGAACTGCATGAGCAGATGTCGGGTGGAGATAACTGCATCCAAAAGATTGAGGCCCGGTCCCTAAAATGGCATTATACGTTAGGGGGACCCTTACGACAAAAAATTTCATGACGACGGTGCTATGTATGGTGGCGTTCTGACCATCACAGGCAAGGATATTTCGCCCTCGACCCTCACCAAGTCTTCGGTGAACCCAACTAAGGGAGCCGCCATGGGCTGGAGGGAGTCAACAGATAAACCCATCCTAACAAATGCATCGTAAGTGAGGATGTCAGCTAAGCTACCACTATCAACTAAAATCTTTTTTATAGGATGTTTGGTGATCGTCATGGAGACGACGACGCCTTTATTATTTATATTTTCAACAACAGCTGCCCCCTCCTTCTTGGGCCACTTTGGGGAAGGAGCCACCCCCCAGGATACCATTCCGACCATTCGCTCTGTGGGGGTGTTATCGACGGCGGCCTAAACAGGCGGGGGTCCCATGAGGGCTGGCACAGGAGGTGGGCTTCTGGATGTATTTTTCGAGGTAGCCCCGCTGGATGAGCTCCTCGATGGCACACTTCAGGCTGTAGCAGCTGTCGGTGTCGTTGCCATAATCTTGATGAAAATGGCAATAACGACTCTTGTCGCGGGGAGGACCTTTCTTCATAGGAGAAGGTCGCTGGAAATAAGGCTTGCCCTCGATCTCCATAAGGATGTGAGATCGAGGGGCGAGAAGGGGCATGAGCTCGCTCTCGACGGGGGCGAGGCTCCGACGCCTGTTGTCGGGTCGGTGAGGTGGATCGGGCCACCGGTGGTGAGGAGGTCCACTTGGCTCGGGTCGGACCGGCTTTCGGCCAGAGGACCGGGTGGACTCTCGACGGGTGAGGTTGGCCTCATCCGTGCAGATGTACTTCTAGGCTCGGAGAAGAAGGTCGGAGTAGGAGCCGAGAGGCTTTTTGTCCAAAGAGAAGTTAAAGCAGGATGGAAGGAGTCCTTGCTTCAGCGCTAGCATTGCCACCGCATCATCTAGGTGGTAAACTTCAAGGGCAGTGGTCTTAAACCGGGCGACGAAATCCCGGAGCGACTCCCTTCCTTCTGCCGCATGGAGAAGAGGCTGTCGGTGACCCTTGGGATCCTTCGACAGGCATCGAAGTGCGCCAAGAAGGCTGTAGTACCCAGTTCATGTGAACCAGGTTCAGGCCTAATACTGTGCAGTGCAATGCTTCGTTTTATCTGAACGCTTCGTTTGCCCGGACCCTTAAACCAAAGCGTTGCACTGGGGGTTTAAATACGTGATGGAGGGGGGACTCCCTCCATCAGCCTGGCATCGCTTCCATCAATAGGTAATTCCCTATTCCTGAGAGAGAGAGAGACAGGGAGAGAGAGAGAGAGAGAGAGAGAGCGGGACAGAGAGAGAGATCGCGAGAAGGAACCCGGCCGATTCCCTTGGTTCAGGCCGGCGGCGTGCTCGCCGCCTCGCTGGGCCTGAGCCTTGGCCGGCGACCCCGCCGGCGCCGGGGGAGGCGTCCGGCGGGGTGGTGGTGGAGAGGGAGTAGAGAGAGAGGGCCAATCGGCGGGGTGGTGGAAGCCGAACTGGCTTCCGCCGGTTGGTTCGGGCCCGGCGGCATGCTCGCTGCCTCGCCGGGCCCGAGCGTTGGCCTGTCGCCTCCACTGGCGCTGGGCGTGCGTCCGGTGGAGGACCGGCTGGCCAAGGCGGCCGACCGAGCCGCCGGCACAACTCCGTGCCGCGCGGGTGAGTTGATGATGCTGAGAGAAATTGAGGGAGAGGGAGGGGTTTGGCGGCCGACCGCGGCGGCGGCCGGCTCTGGCCCGGCCACCGGCGGCCGGGCCGCCCTCAATTTGGCCGGCGGTGGCCCCGGCCGCCGGCTATGTGCCCGTCCCCTGTTCGGTGAAACAGGGGATCGGGGGGAAGGGTTTGAACCGGGCCGGCTGGGCCGGCCGGTTCAGGGCCTTTGGGCCGTGCTGTGAGCCGATTTTGGACTGGATTTTGGGTCCTGTAACGGGCCGGGATTAGAAAAATAATTATATGGCTAGAATTTGGGTGAATTCTAGTTTCTTGGGTATTTTTACTTCCCCATTTGGGTATGTATAGTGGGTGATATTCGAGCCCAAAGTAGGGCCCATGAACTAGTTTGGGTAGAAATCCTAAGGGTCATTTTAATATTCGTATTCTAATAAATTAATTATGTAAATGATCCTGTAGGTGCTCAGACATCCGAATAGCTGATTTATACCTGTTGGATTGCGTACTGAGGTAAGTAGGCCAGTTATCAGTATTTAATTCATTATATGAATGTTAAATTGTGAATTGCGACATGAAGAACTGTTAATGGCTAAACAGCGTGAATACGTGGTTATTTGTGCTGTGATTTCATACGTGGATGCTATGCATGAGAGATGTAGTTACTATTACATTGATGTGATCGTTTACATGCAATTGTTCAGTAAGTATAATCCGCTGTTTATGCAATATAGAGTTGATATTGATCTGATGAGTGCATGTGATGTGAGGTACTGTTATGTGTCGTTACGGTTCTCCTTTATCATATTATACCACACACGCGTCTAGAGGATGTGTTCTGCTTGTTTATGCCACCTACACGTCTAGAGGACGTGTTCTGCTTGTTTATGCCATCACACATCCAGAGGATGTGTTCTGCTTGGGTTCGAGATGGCGAGGTGGCATCACACATCTAGAGGATGTGTTCTGCTTGGTTCGTTGTGGCATCACACATATAGAGTATGTGTTCTGGTGGTTTATGATATGGCGTGACCCGGGTATTTCGACCCTTTCAGTAGGGGGGGATGCCTGTTGGTGCACTATTGAGATATTGCAGGGCCGTGGGTCACATTTACAGTTACCATTGAGGGTATAAACAGTGAGTTTACTTACATTGCATGTTTGAGTAATTGTGGAGTGTTTAAGCATGCAAATCATTTATATGCTTATTGATTATTATGATGCTATGATTTGACTGTATAACGTGGTTTACTTACTGAGTGTAAGCTCACAAAATTCTTACAATGTTTTTTATCAGAGCCACGTGGTTGAAGATGGATTGGTGGGGGGTGATGGATCTTCTATTAAATAAAACATGACCATTATTTTGTTGTAGCCCCAATATTACATATGTGTAGGGCTTGATGCCAGACTTTATTATTGTGGTGTGTAAGGGTGTTAGCCCAAAACTTTTAGTATTGTATTTGACTTAGTTTTTTTATATATAATGGTGTTATATGTTAAAATTTTGTGACGCCTTGCGTGCCGGCACGCGGCGGGTTGTCACCCTAGCCCGATATTTGGGTCTGGGGCGTGACAAAGGCTCTCTCCAATTTTCGAAAGGAGTCGATGCTGTGGGGAGCTAGGTGGGTGTGCCAGTTGTGGGCGGCTTTCCTTAAGGTGGCAGGAAAAACCATGCACAAGAGGGCGTCCGTTGCTCCTTAAACTTGCATCATGACCTTGTAACTCTCGAGGTGGTCGAGAGGATCCGTTGTGCCATCGTACGGATCCATCTGAGGTAAACGGAATCTAGAAGGTACCGGCTCATCCAATATCTGGCGGGTGTAGGGAGGGCGAGTATCGAACTCCTCCTTTGGCTGGTTGTTGATTCTCCTGGTAAGCTCGTCCAATCGCCGATGGTATTCGTCCAGGCGATCCTCCGCCTGGCAATTGATTGCAGGGGTCCTTCTGAAAGACTCGGAGGAATAGGAAGAAGAAGAAGAAGATGAGGAAGGATGCGGGAGATGAGACTTCCGCATCGGCTCCTCCTGGCACCGCGGCTCCGGTGGAGGCCTGCTCGGGCCGCAGTCAGGGGATCGCGGCCGCTTGGGGGGCTCACGACGGGGCCTCCTAGGGGAAACCCGGCGATGACCGGCCTCTCTCTGGGGAGAGCCTCCCCTTGCAGACTATTGACTAGCAGGGGGAGCGGTTTGATGCTAGGTGGCCATGGACTACTGCTGCTAAAGTCCGTGGACCACGGCGGCGAGAGCCTGAACTTGCTTAGTTAGGGCCGCCAGCTGCTCGACTGAGGCAGCTGCCTCCGGTGGCGGACAGGTGATGGGCGGGTCGGCAGCAGGGGGATTGGCTTCCTGCTGCCTAATCGGCGGGGGAAGCCCCATCGGACAACTGATGGAAGCATCTTGAGCTCGTGTCACCACCATGGCTTGATGAAGAAAGAAGGGGGAGTAAGAGTTCATGGCTAAGTATCGCAGAACCTTGCTTCCGATTCTCCTGTTGATTCACTTTCCTACCTGGCGCGCCAATCTGATGATGATCGATCGCCGGTCTTGAATGTTGGGAAAAGAGAACTACTAAATTAGTGGACCCTCACCGAGCTGGATGGCCTGCAAAAAGTCCCAAGACTGGACGGGTGCTCCGGTGAGGACGCTCCGACGCTCAAGTTAGCAACCAAGGTCACAGCTGAGGAAGAGCTCAAGTGAGCTCTTTAGGGCGAGACGAGTCCACAAAGGGGGGATTCTTCTCTGGGTGATAGATTAACGAGTGTGCGAGCTTTGCATACCTGGTCCTTGAGTGGACTTACTCTTTTATAGGTGGTTGACACCTGCACGACCATGTGGAGTTCCGTGAGAAAGGAATGTCCGCGGGGTTCGTGGGGGTTGCGTGAATCTAGGCCGGTTGGTGGGTCCTGTCCCATCGGAGAGGGAAAAATGGCGGTTGGTGAGCCAAGTCCCATCAATTAGCGAGGCTAGCGGGTAGTTAGATCTGGTCCCATCGGCGGCGTGGCCAGTGGGTAGTTGGGCCTGGCGATGTCAAACGGCGCGAGTCAAAAAGATGGCGGCTTGAATGGCTAGGACCGTCCTGGGGTCGGCTTGGGAAAGTTGGGCCGTCTTGGCTCTCTTGGAGACGCCGGGACCGAGCAGGGCCGACCAGGGAAGGTCAGGGCCGACTCGGCCGACTTGGAGATGCCGGGGTCGAGCGGGGCCGATCAGGAAAGGTCAGGGCCGACTCAGCCGACTTGGAGATGCCAGGGCCGATCAAGGCCGACCAGGGAAGGTCGGGGCTGACTCGGCCGACTTGAAGATGCCGGGGTCGAGCGGGGCCGACTAGGGAAGGTCGGAGCCAACTCGGCCGACTTGGAGATGCTATGGCCGATCGGGGCCGACTAGGGAAGTTCGGGGCCAACTCGACCGACTTGGAGATGCCATGGCCGATCGGGGCCGACCAGGGCCGACTTGGAGATGCCAGGGCCGAGCGAGGCCGACCAGGATAGGTCGGGGCTGACTCGGCCAACTTGGAGATGCCGAGGCCGAGCGGGGCCGACCAGGGAAGGTCAGGGCCGACTCGGCTGACTTGGAGACGCCGGGGTGGGGCCGCCTTAAGCTTTTGATTTTGCCATGATTTCTCTCGTGGCTGCATTAGCCACATCAGGTCTTACCAAGACTTTTTAGACCATTCACATATCAGTGAATCTAGTGTACATGCATGTGATAGCTTCATTTTGTTCCATGCTAAACAATTCATATTTGTGCACAAGAATATTAATTTTTGATTCTTTTACTTGATTAGTACCCTCATGGGTAACTTCTAATCTATCCCAGATTTCTTTTGCGGAAATACATATAGAAATTATATTAAATTCATTAGCATCTAAAGCACAATATAAAACATTCATGACTTTTGCATTAAGCTGAGCCATTTTTCTATCGTTCTCATTCCAATCCCTTTCAGGTTTAAGAACTATTGAACCATCTACTAAGTGTGTGGGTATGCTTAGTCTATTAATGATTACACTCCATAGTTCATAATCTAAAGCTTGAATAAAAATTTTCATTCTATCTTTTCAATATCCATAATTTGTTCCATTAAATAAAGGAGGTCTATTTGTGGATTGACCTTCAGCAAATGAAGATCCAACTTGAGCTGCCATTTGGATCTTTGACTCTTGATCGTTGGATCAAACTGAAAATGAGCACTAGCTCTGATACCGATTGTTGGCCCAGATGGCAACCCAAGAGGGGGGTGAATTGGGTTCTTAAAAAATTTTAACACTTTGAAACTAAGTGCTTTGATATGAAAGTGCTTGAGTGCAATGTATAGATAAATGCTAAGCACAAATAAATGAGATAGAAAGAGAGAGATAATATTCATGGCAAACACAAAGATTTTATAGTGGTTCAGTGTATCCAATACCTACGTCCACTCCCAAGCAGCACTTGGGTCCACACTATAATCCACTTGATTACAATCGAGTTGTTTTACAAGCTCACAACCCAAACTTGTTGTTTTCCTGGGGTCACAACGAACCCAGCTAGTTTTCACAAGCTCACCAGCACAAAACCCAACCACAAGCTATCCTTAGCTTGTCCCGAAGTACACTACCTCCACTAATTCAATCCCCTGATTAAATTAGCAAAAAATAATAAAAATAGAGTTTTGAATACAAAACAGCTCCTCAAATGAGCAAATATGTAATTAAATAAACAAAGGTAATAAAAGCTTGTTTGAAGCGATTTTAATTTGAGCTTTTCTTCTTTTCTTCTTTTCTTCTTCTCCTTTGAAAGATTGAATCATGCCTCAGCTCAGATTCTTCACAGCAATCGCAGTTGAGAAGTTGGGGAAAAACATGGCTTTTGCTTTCTTCCTTTTCACTTGGGAAATCCTTTGATTCTAAACTTTGAATGCTTTGGATTTCTCTTTGACTCTCTAGGATTGATGGATTTGAGCTCTGAGTCTTTCTTCTTTGATTTCTCTCTCTTTTTCACTAAGTATTTTCTCGATTTTTCGGTCTTCTTTTCAAACAGATGGTTCCCCCTTTTTATAGATCTCTTAATCCAAGTTTAGGTAAGAAATATAGCCGTTACAGAGTAGTTGGATTACTTCTACACACAAAGAAAAATAGCCGTTAGAGATTAGGTGGAAAAAATATTACCGTTAGAGTCCGTTTTGACATTTGAAAATCCATTCCTGACAGGTTGGAGTTGGCTTCAACTTTTCATGTGTCGGCTCCAAGTCGGGGTGTCCAAAAATAGTAATAAGAAGTTCGTTGACGAGTCGGCTCTAAAAAAGTTAAGTGTCGGCTCGGCGCTTTCGGGAGTCAGCTCCAGATTTCAAAGGTGTCGACTCTAACTATGTCCAAAAAATATGCTCTCTGTACTCAGGTTAGAGTCGGCTCCAGAAACTCAGGTGTCGGCTCCGCAACTTTTAGGTGTCGATTCCCGAACTCCAGGTGTTGGCTCCGAAAACTAACACAGAAACCACTTCTCTGTATCTCAAGTTGGAGTTGGCTCTGAAACTCTAGGTGTCAACTCCGGACCGTGCCGACATTCTAGAAAAGTTCTGATACGCCCTGGGGTCGGCTCCGAACAGTTGAGGTGTCGACTCTAAGTTCTGAACTTAAATAATTTCCATTAAAATTCGATTCAAAACTTATTTCCTTATACCTTTTGACTGATTAAACATTCTCAATGCCTGAAACACTTCTTAAATTTATCAGAAACATAATGAATATACTTATGTCTTTTGTTAATCATCAAAATCAATAATTGTGTCAACAGTTAGAAAGAGTGATCTTTTAACAATTCATGGTAAGGATAGAGATAGAAGTAGACCAAACTAACATGGACATAAATAATTAAAAAATATATAACTATTTGTAATTTGAATCTTGACTTGGTCCTAAATAGAGCAGAGTGGAGGAAGAAGATTCATGTGGCCGACCCCATGTAGTTGGGAAAAGGCTTAGATGAGTTGAGTTGAGTTGAGTTGAGTTGTTGTATTAAGAAACTTATAGATGTCCATAAATATGGATGAAAATATTCAACCGGTATATCCATGTTGCAACAAATAGCTAATTACCCTAAAAAGGAACTCAATAAGCTAGCAGCTTTTTTAATTGGTTGTCCTAGTTGATTGCACTCAACCACTATCTTCTCACCGTCGCGTATCTGCCAACATCCTATACTACCATGGGTCTGCGTTTGCATGTAACCCTTCCAGATCCGTCTGCATAAAAATAGATATAAGTAAAATATAATAAAAAGTATAAAACAATTTTATCATACCAAATAAAATATAAATTATCCTGAATGTGTAGCTCATCATTTCCTATACCGATAGTAGGATCATGCTACCTCGAGAATGATGGACCTATAGTAGACTGTTGTGCCAAAGAACTAGACGCAACATCTGATACTGAAGTCGTGCTTAGTTGAAATGCGATGAGACCCTTGAAGTCGTGCTTAGTTGAAATGAGTCTACAAGGTGATGTATGGGAGTGGAATCGGCTTGGGTGAACGTGTCAAAGAGAGAATTTTCAGATTTCTTATTCAATGTCAGCAGTGACTGGCCCCCAGATTCAAACCACCAGCAACTACAGTGCTCTGGGACTTGGGAGATGGTCTGAGACTTTTTGCTGGAGAACAGAAGAAGGTGCAGTCCTTGCTAGAAATGCCATAGTCTGTAAGATTAATAACTAAGGGATATAGGGGAAACATGGGAGATAGAGGTGTGTCTATTTTGACATGCAGAAGCCTAGGCAATGCATTATGCCAAAATGATGAGATTGGTGAAGGTTAATTATACAATCATCCCCTGCAATTAGGACTGGAGCTTTGTCTAGCTGTGCTTGGCAATGGTTTAGGTCATGTTTTGGCCATTAGTAGAGACAATTATTAGGTTGAGGACAAGAGGTGAGGCAAACGTTATAGGTAGTGGGATGGGGCTGAAAGGATGAGAGCAAAGTTTTTATAAAGAAAAAGAGCAAGGGAGCCTGCTGCAAGAACCTGGCATTCAAGATGAATCAGGTAGGGCATACAACCGTTGCAGTTTCAATGCATTTATGTATGAAATAATCAGAAAAAAGCTGTTTGGGATGAGCCTGCCTATTGTCATCAATTAGAAGGATGTTTAATTCTCAAACACAAAGACAGCACAGAGTCATGATGTAAGCAATACTGGACGCATACACTACTTAGAATCCAAAGTTGAAGCTTTACTGATAAAGAGAGACAGAAAGAGTGTCCATTGCAAAATCTTAGTTGTTGAGGCTCGCGAGGTGGAGCCCACTACCAAGAAACAATTGTGCTCTACATGCAAGAAATGTTAAACAGATTCAGAAAAGCTAATTTGGGGTGACCCTGATGGTTGTTACCCATTAAGGGGTGTTTAAAATTTTATGGATCTTAGACCAACTACAGCCCGCTACTTGGTTCTGCCAACTGAGCCACTGGTGGACCAAATCTTAGCATTGCAGAAGCTTGTTACCTTGTTTAGAAGTGTGATTCAAATGTAAATCATGTTACTATGTTCCGTTATTGTGTTCATATTAGAAGTGTGTCTATGTTCAGTTACTGAGCAGTTACTCAGTAGCATCGTGTGTGATATAGTTTTATAAAGAGTAGTGTTAGTTTTAAAAAATATAACAGGAAGTATTGTAGAACCTTTGAATTTCTTTACTGAAACTCTTCTGTGCCGATTTTTTTTCTTCCTCTGTTTTCTAGCACAGTATCAAAACAATTGATACGGTCTTTCCGAGTCCACTTTGTCCCCGTTTTCTATTTAAGAGTGCATCCTTCGTTGTTTTAGATCCTTCAAGGTGGTATCAGAGCCAGGTTCAAAGCAAGGAAAAGGATATGTTGTCTGCTCAACATCAGTGATTGGAGTTGTGGTTTAAAATGGCAACAAGCATGAGTTCAGTCAGCATTTCACAACAAATGCTTCCAATTCTCAAGTCAGAGAATTATGACTCATAGAGTTTGAAGATGAAGACATTCTTCATGTCAAATGAGTTGTGGCCCTTAGTGGAAAGTGGATTCAATTAAGATGACGAAAGGCACTGCGGCACAACGAGCCAAGTTGAGGGAAAACAAGAAGAGAGACAACAAGGCTTTGTTTTTTATTCAAACCGCTGTGGATGAAGATGTTTTTCCAAAAATTATGGGAGCAACTAGATCAAAAATTGCATGGGATATTTTGAAAGAGGAGTTTAAAGGTTCTGATAAAGTGATTATGGTGAGATTGCAAACATTAAGAAGGGAATTTGAATATCATTTGATGAAGAACACAGAATCAATTCAGGATTTTTCCACCCGTGTTAGTTTGATAGTAAATCAAATAAGATCTTTGGGAGAAAATTGTTAGAGCAGATGATTGTTGAAAAAGTGCTGAGGAGTCTACCACCTAAATTTGATCATATTGTGGCCGCAATTGAAGAGTCGAAGGACTTGCCATAGCTCTCATTCAACAGTTTAATTAGCTTATTGAAAGCCCATGAAGAATGACTGAATGCCAGAGTTGAGGCCATCACAGAACAAGTTCTTCAGGTGAAATTGACTGAAAAAGGAAGTGATAAGAATATATCTGTTGATCAATCTCCCAGACCTAGTAGAGAATATGGAAGGGGTGGTAACTCAAGAGGAAGGTTTAGAGGCAGAGGACGATGCAGAGGTTCTGGAAGGTCTTTCAACAATCAAAATCGTCTACAAAATCCTGGTAACAAATTCCAAACTCCTTTTAAATGTCATCATTGTGGTAAATATGGTCATGTTAAGGCCTTCTGCTGGAACAGAAAATATAATCAAGTAAATTACTTGGAAAAAAACCATGAGAAAGATGAGGGAGCAAACTGTGACACCTTGTTTTTGACTTGTTTTTCTTCTTTACAATGTTTGATGAAATCTAGTTCCTAGATAGTGGTTGTAGTAACCACATGACTGGAAATAAGTCCTTGTTTGTGAAATTGGATGAGTCTATCAATTCAGGAGTGAAAATGGGTGATAATAGATTGGTGAAGGCAGCTGGAATGGGAGTAATTTCAGTGAAGTTTAAATCTAAAACTAAGTTGTTAAAGGATGTCATGTATGTTCCTGGTTTGGCACACAATCTAATTAGCCTTGGTCAGTTGGTAAACAGAGGTTTTATGTTGTGTTTGATAATAACAAATGTGTGATTTACAACAAGCAAACCAGAAATTTGATAACCACTTGCAATTGAACAAGAATTAACATGTACCCTATGTGTCTATCAGATTTGGAAACATGATTTTGAAAGCTGAATCCACCAATAAAACTCCACTGTGGCATATGAGATTTGGTCACCTAAATATCAAAATTCTACAATACTTGGGTAAAAACAAAATGGTTTTGGGCCTACCTGAAATTTTGGAATCAGATGAGAAGCCTTATGAAGAATGTATTTTTGGAAAGCAACAAAGAGTTCCATTTGGAAAAAAGAAAGCCTGGAGAGCTGAATATCCATTGCAGCTGATCCATTCTGATATTTATGGACCAATGAGTGTACCAACACTCAATAAAAGCTTATATTATTTGATTTTTGTAGATGATGCAATGAGGATGACTTGGGTGTATTTCTAAAACAAAAATCAGAAGCATTTGAATTTTTTGTTCAGTTTAAAAGTCTTGTTGAGAAGCAATCTGGGTTTCCATTGAAAGCATTGAGGACTGATAGAGGTGGGGAATTTTCCTCTAATTAGTTCACTTCATTTTGCAAGCTCCATGGCATCCATAGACAACTCACAGCAGCATATACTCCTCAACAAAATGGAATTTCTGAGAGAAAAAACCAAGTAATTGTGGAAAGAGCCAGATGTATGTTAAGAGCAAGAGGACTTCCTAAATTTCTTTGGGCAGAAGCAGTGACAACGGCTGTCTATTTGCTGAATATGTCTCCCACAAAATTAGTTGACAATAAGACATCGTTTGAAGCTTTGTTTGGGTACAAGCCATCTGCAGCACATCTAATATTTTTGGTTGTATTGCCTATGCTGACATTCCTATGGAGAAGAGAAGGAAACTCGATGACAAAAGCCCGAAGACTGGTGTACCACTGGCTCCCAAAAGCCAACCTCAAGAAAATGAACAATTTCCAACCTTTTCCAACCTCAAGAAAATGAACAATTTCCCTCAAGAAAATCAAACCAGGGACAACATTTTAGATCAACAGGTTTTTGCCGATTAACGTTAGATCAAGTCAGAGCATGCATTTTCGTTTAATTACTTTCACAGTTATAGGACATCAACATCAAAACAGGATTATCCCAACAAAGCACTCGTGAGATTTCTTGTTAGTCAGATTTCAAATCTTCATATAGTTGCCATAAACATTGCAATTAAATTAACTATTATGTGACAAATTATTGATTGGCTCCCATAAGATAATTTACCTTTTTAATATATCTTGATCAAGCTATGTTTGTTAGTAGAGCTAGTATTATCCAGGTATATCATTGCAGGGAACAAGATAATTTTATTGCTGGCTCCATAGTAGGATCAAAACACAAAATTAGTTGGCACCGAAGACTGGTGTACCACCGGCTCCCAAAAGCCCGAGGCCAGCTCGGCACAGAAAGTCCAATGTACCATTGGCATTGAAGACCAGTGTACCACCGGCTCCCAAAAGCCCAAGTCTTCCTCGGCGTCCCAAGGCCGATGTTCTATCGGTCCCCAGAAGCCCGAGTCTTCCTCGGTGTCCCAAGGCTAATGTTCCATCGATCCCCAGAAGTCCGAGTCTTCCTCGGCGTCCCAAGGCCGATGTTCCATCGGTCCCCAGAAGTCCGAGTCTTCCTCAGCGTTCCGAGGCTGATGTTCCATCGGTCCTCAGAAGCCCGAGTCTTCCTCAGCATTCCGAGGCCAATGTTTTATCGGTCCCCAGAAGCCCGAGTCTTTCTCTCGCATCCCAAGGCCGATGTTCCATCGGTCCCTAGAAGCATAAGTCTTCCTTGGCTCTCCCAAGGGTCCGGCCCTACATAGCTAAGTCGAAGTCACTCGCATATGAGTAGAAACTACCCCTTGGTGCCGACAAGGCCCCTAAGGGTTCCACATTAGCAATCCAAAGGTTCAAAATCGACACAATGCAGTTGGTCAAAAATAATTTCATGGATGGAGAAATGTTTACAAAATGCCGACTGAGTCGGACTTGATATAAAAAACAAAGGAAAATTACAATAAGATCAAGGATCGGCCGTGGGCTCGTCGCCAGAAGATGCTCCCTCGGACTCCTGATCCGGTTCGATCTTGAAGGCTCGTGGGAGATCCAAGACCCGGGCCACCTTCTCCCTGGCATCGCGGAATCGTTGGATATAGGAGTCCGCGTTGGCCTCAGCCAGCTCGTCGGCAAAACTACTCCGATGCCTTGAATTCCTCCACGGCCGCGACAGCCCTAGCCTCAGCAGCGGTCTCCACCTCGGCAACCCTGGCCTCTTTCTCCGCGACCAGAGAGGCTGTCATCTTCTCTGCCTCCTTGGCGTGCTCCGCTTCCTCCTCGGCATGCTTGGCCCTGTCTTTGGCCGCCTGGATGGCTGAGTTCAACTCAGCGATGTGGAGGTTCCGGGCCTCGATGGCATCCTCGACCTCCGTGAGCTGATTGAGTGCCGCCCGAAGTTGATTGGCTTCGGTCTCCGCTTGGCTCTCGGCTGCTCTTATTTCATCGGCTCGGTCAGCCCTAGCCAATTCCAGGGCCTTTTCTATCGCTTCGGCCCGAGCCTGAGCCACCTCAGCCTCCAGCTGAGCTTCTCGAATGAGGGTCTTGCCACCGCTGATGACCTCCCTCATGGCCGCCAGGGAGTTTGCCAACTACATTCGGGCTACATATCAGTACAAGATCAAATATTCAACGGGCAAAGGGCCGCGGGATTACTTACTCGGGCGAGGGCCGAATAGGACTCTCGGAAGAACGTAGCCGCTTTCAAATGACTAAGTTCTTCCTAGACCTCGGGCACGATGATCCTCGAGATGAGCTGCTCAGCCCAGCGTCCGTCATTCAAAATGGAGTCCTGGGGCAGCCTCGGCCGGACCCCGCTTCCCTCCGTGGCCTCAGCGGTCTCAGTTTCAATGCGTGGGGGGCTGACTGCCGGCATCTGCTCGGGGGGCCGACTCGCAGCCACTGATGGTCCCTTCCCCCAACTCCTTTCTGCCTCGGCCGGGGCTGGCTCGGCAAGCACCTGAGGATCCTCTCCCACTTCCTCGACCCTCACCTCCTTCGATGGGGTGTCGGCCATCAGGTCCACCTCTGGAGCGATTGGAGGCTCTCACTGCTTGGGCGGCTGGGGAGTCCGTACCGTTAGGTGCTTGGGGGCTGGCGCCTACTGCCCCTCTCTCGAGCTCCCTGGGCCCTCATCCTCTTGGCCGTGACCTTCCTGAGCTTGGCGGTCGGAGCTTCATTACTGCGCAACATCGATCGGAGTTAGTTAAAAAAAAAGAGAGAAAAAGGAAGAGAAGAAAAAGAAGAAAGAGGGGAAATTTGGCTAAGTACAGAGACGTCTGTTACTCACCGCTTTGGGAGTTGAGGCCCGCCAGCTGGAGATTGTCCTCCGATAGGAGCAGGGTATATCTGGGGATGTCGGCAGTCAATAGCTGCCCTAGTGCCTCCTTATCTCCCGGGAGAATGGTGGAGTTCATATTGGGTCGGAGGTCAGGATCCCCCCACTCGGGCTTGACTTGATAAAGATCCATAAAAAAGAACCAGGACTTCCATCCCTTGATGGAGGAGGGGAGAAGTAATTTGAGGACATGACCGGGTCCGGGATGGAATAGCCACCAACCCCTCTGCTGCCTAAGAATGTAAAAGCAACGGAAGAGGGAGAGTCTGGGGTGATCTGGAGGTGATGGCAGAGGACAAGAAAGGCGCAAACGGTCCGAAGGGAGTTCGAGACCAGCTGAGTGGGAGTCAGGGAGTAATAGTCTAAAAGGTTGATGAAAAAAGGATGAAAAGGTAGGTGGAGACCTAATCTAAGGGATATTTTATAGACAGCCACTTTACCGAGCCGGGAGGAGACCATCCTATCATCAGGGGTCGGAAGGAAGAGCCCGACATCTCGGAGAACCTGGTAGCGGGCCCTGATATTTGCCAGGTCTTGGCCCGTTACTGTGGAGGCGGTCCTCATCGGGGATTCTGCCCTCGCCCTCGAGGAGGTGCCGACCGCCACCTGGCGCCTCCTCGTTAGGGCCCGGTCGGCCGCCGTCGAGCATCTCCCCGCGGGAGCCCTACCGGCGACCTGCCGTTGAGCGAGAGGAAGGCGGTCCTCTGGATCGGAGGACCATGAAGGAGGAGGAGAGGAAGAGGCACGAAGCCTCGAAGGGAAAATGTGGTCCTCGGGATCAACCAACGAGAACCAGGAAGGAGAAGAACTCATTGTGAAGATTCGAGAGAAGAAAAGAAAGGTATGGGAGAGACAACGGGCTGACCTGGGGGAGAAGATGGCGGACGCTGGTTCTCGGGTTGCAGAGAAGGTCGAAGGTCAAGGGTTCAGAGGAAGACGACGATAGTGGGAGCAAAGTGGCCAGAGTCAACCCTGGCCCGGGGTTTTATCAGATTTCAAATCATCCCGCCTCACCTGATCAGCCACACGGACTCTTGCTATAGGCTGGATTGCCTCGGCGAGCGCCTGGCACGTGAGACGATCCGCCTCTAGCCAATGATAGGACGCCGCTGACGTCATCGTCATGATAACAATGATAGCGGCCCCTTTCCATGGATTTCGAGAGGACAGCCTAGCCTCAGGAATGATCCCTGCAAATCGGACGGACAGCAGCGACTGCCCCTTTACATCTCCCAGGTCACCTGCGTTAAGCTATCGTAGCGCCCAACGACACGTGTCCGGGGGCGGTTGGCAGTGGACGAGGATCAGACACTTAGGTGGTGACACCCCTTTCGCTTTGCCAGGATGGGCCCGCCTCATCTCAGGGGCGAGGGGGCATTTGATGTGGCTGATCCAAGATCGTCAAAATAAATAATAAGTAAGCGGTGAACTGACGGAGCCCAACCTCGGCCTCCGAAGCCCCCTCGGCTTCAGAGGTCCCCCTCGGCCTCCGAGGCCCCCCTTGGCCTCGAGCTGTAGCCTCGGCCTCGGCCTCGAGTTTCAGCCTCAGCCTCAAGCGTCAACGTCGGCCTCGGCTTCGAGTTCCAGCCTCGGCCCCAAGCGTCAACGTCGGCCTCGGCCTCGGGCTTCAGCGTCGGCCTTGGTCTCGAGCCTCCGTTTCGGTCTGGCCACCGAGGCTGGCAACCCGCTGCCTCGAGCCACCTGACACATCCACGTGGCCCACCAACTGCCTGCAATGGCCACGTGACCCACTACTCGCTTGCAACAATACGTGGCCATACCCCGTTACGGCGCACGCTAAATGCAACCATATCCGCCTGCCACCCGCAGCGCCGCACTCGGCAGGTGGCAGGCGAGGAGGGACACCTCTGACAGGCTGTTGCGATCCGTCGCTGTCAGCCTTGCTTTTCGTCCATTAGTGGACAAAAGCACCTCGAAGTCAGTAACCTTCTGGAAGCGGAAAAAGAGAGATCATCGGACAGGTATAAAAGCCAACACATATAACGAGGGAAGGGTCCTTAACTTCAGTTCTCTAGCTTCTTTCTACTAGTTAACTATTGTCTGTTCTCGAGTCACTGACTTGAGCATCGGAGGGTCCCCACCGGAGCATCCGGTCTCCGAGGACTTTTCTTGTAGGAGCCCGGCGAGGAAGATCTCCATCTTTTCGACGTTCAAGGAAGGTGACTTGGCGTCAACATGTGTGTATATATTACTAATAATCAGTTTTAGCCAGTTATATATGTGGTTAGTGCGCTGTTGGGGTTTAAAAAATAACTGTGAAAATTTCTTTTGAATAAGAACTTGAGCTTTTAAATTATTCTGTTGCTTGCTCCCTGGCTCCGCTCCATTCACGAAGCCTTCTTGAAGCCCACCCCACGCACCAGATTTCCTCCACGAGTGGACTCCACACGTGCGTTGACCAAAGCATGCCCGCTCTTTCCACTCTTCCACAAAGCCGTGACGAACTCCCCCTTTCGCTCTGCTCCACTCACGAAGCCTTCCCGAAGCCAACCCCACGCATCAAATTTCCTCCACGAGTTGACTCCATGCGTGCGTTGACCAAAGCACGTTCCGCTTCTTCCACTCTTCCGCAAAGCCATGCGTCACCTTCTCACAAAGAAAACCAGAAAGAAATAGGGATGCAATTTGGAGTTCAATCCGAATTTGGTCTATCAAATCTGATTTACATCCGTGTTTAAACTCATATTTACCTAACCCAAACCCAAAAGACTCGGATTTAATCTGTCCCGATTTGTAATTGATCCGGATTTGGATTGACCACTACTCGAATCCGAGATAACCCGAACTCGAGGGTTACCCAAACAAAGGGTAGCTTATTGGCACCAGGTTTTTGGGAGCATTAAGGGCGCCAGTCAGGTCGAATGAGATGGCTAACTTGAGAATGAGGAGGGCAAGATCGTCGATCGCAGACGAGAAAAAGGACAAACATAAAAACGAACCATCCGCACATTTCGTTTTACCTTCCACCTCTTCCTCTTCTTTGTTTACGACACCTCCTCCTCTTCTTTGTTTCAAGTAAGACTTTTTTTAATACAATGTTAAAGCCCCAAGTCCAACTTATGCGTTGGCAAGGGATTTTATTTTTCCGTCTCTGGATCCATAATTCGGTGTTTATTTACTTTGAAAAAAGTATTTTATTTTATTTTTTCCCATCAACCCGAATTCCAACCCGAAACTCTACCCGAACCCGACTTTTAAAAATAGGGTTAGGGCTGAGGCTTTACAAATAGGGTTAGGGTAGGGTTATGATTGACATTTTACAAATAGGGTTAGGGTTAGGATCGAGGGAAACCCGAGTTTCATGAGCCCGAGTTGCACCCCTAGGAAGAAATAACCTCGTGATGCCGACCACGAAATCACGTAGCCAAGCGCTGGCTCCGGACGTAAAGAGAAGATGGAGGAGAGAGAGAAAAATGAAGGGGAGAGAGGATGAAAGAATTTCTTAGAAGAAAAAAAAATCTATTTTATATGTCACCCAAAAATTAGAGTTTAAATATATGATTAAGTTTTTTATCCATAAATTTTAAGGACTAGAGTTTAAATCCATGACGGAATAGGATTGGTCCAGACTTTACAAAAACTTCCATTGACTAACCCAATGAGATTAAACTAATCCCCAAACCATTATCATGTTGAACCGGGCCACAACACTTTTGAAAGAAAATAATGTGCATCGGGCGTAGCCATTGGCCACGTGCATAGCATGGCCCATTGGGCCATGGTGCACCTCATGCGAGTGGGCCGTAGTGTACCCTGACGCACGCTCGCATGGGTGCACGTTCGATGCGTGTCTTTATGCACTAAAGGTAAATGATTATCTATACCTTCTGCCATACAGAGCCTTAAATGGAGCCATTTGGATACTGGCCTGGTAGCTGTTATTATATGCAAACTCCACTAAAGGTAAGTGATTATCCCATGCATCATCTAAGTCCATCACACAGGCTCACAATATATCCTTCGAAATCTGTATGGTCATCTTTGATTATCTGTTTGTCTAGGGGTGATAGGTTGTGCTAAAGTTTAATTTGGTTTCCAAGGCTCTATGAAGACTTTTTTAAAACTAGAACACGAACCTGGTATCCCGATCTAATACAATAGATATGGGAACACCATGGAGTCTCACAATCTGCTCGATGTACATACTAGCCAATTTTTACTAGAGACCCCAACTATGAAAGGTAGAAAATGGTCTGACTTTGTTAGTCTGTCCACAATGACCCAAACTACATCATTGTTCCTGAAAGTTCTGGGCAGACCAATCACAAAGTCCATCATAACCTTTTTTCATTTCCATTATGGAATTATAAGAGACTGAAAAGGTCCCACAGGCCTTTGATGCTCGGCTTTCACTTGCTGACACACTAAGCACTTGGCCACATACTAAGCAATCTCTCTTTCATCCCCTTCCACCAATTTTTTTTTTTTAAGTCTCTATACATCTTAGTGCCTCCTGGATGCATAGTATAGGGAGAGTAGTGTGCCTCCTTCAAAATTTCAGCCCTTAGCTCCTCCATGTTTGGCACACGGAGTCTACCTTCAAATCTCAAGGATCCATCCTTCATTATACAAAATTTATTCTAAACTCATGACTACATAGCTTCTTCAATCCTTTGTAGATCCGGATTTTCTTTTAGGAGGGCTTGATCCTATCAACTAGGGTTGGCTGGAGTACAAGTGTTGCTACAAGCCCATTAGACTATTGTACTTTCAATCCAACCTCCCACCTCTCAAGGTCCCTCAGAATGTAAGGCTGGGAAGTAAACATGATAGCCAACTCTGAAGAGGATTTTTTGCTCAAAGCATCAGCTACTACATTGGCCTTCCTCGGATGATAGTATAGGTTCAGGTCATAATGCTTCAATAGCTCCAACCACGTCCTCTACCTCAAGTTTATCTCCTTCTGTGTGAAGATGTATTTTAGACTCTTATGGTCTATGTACACATCACATGACACCCCATATAGGTAATGTTGCCAAATCTTCAGGAAAAAATCATAGCAACCAATTCAAGGTTATGGGCAGGGTAATTCTGCTCATAAGGCTTCAGTTGTCTAGAGGCATAGGCTATCACTTTTCTGTTCTGTATTAGAACGCATCCCAATCCTTTCCAAGAGGCATCAGTAAATAGAATAAATCCTTCAGATCCTGTTGGAAGAACAAGAATGGGAGCTGACACCAGGCGCTGCTTAAACTCCTGAAAACTTTTTCTCAAACTCCTCTGTCCTATCAAACTTTACTTGCTTTTGGGTTAAGCGAGTTAGTGGGTGCACGTTCGATGCGTGTCTTTATGCACAAAGACCCTTCCTTTTTGAAATGGATGATTTCTATGCTTCATTGCCATGATTCGCTGCTAACACTCTTGTGAACACCGCAATAGCATAGCCACAAAATAAGGAAATGGAGAAAACAACTTCTCCATTAGGAAAAATAAAAGAGAAGATAATTCTAATGAAGATGATAGCTTCGATACAAAAACAAAGAAGACAACAACGATGAAGGGGATAATAGGTTCTAAGGAAGAGCCGTAGAAAAGGCAAAGGATCTATGCTTTTTTTCAGTTTAATTAGGCACAAAATTAAATGATCAAAAAATTCTTCATCATATTAATATTTTGATAGATGTTTTGATAAAAAAAACTGTAGCAAAACCTTAAAACAAGCATATGTCAGGCATTCATTCATAATTATCTTTGTAGTCATTTTTTAAATCCAAATTTCTAGGTAAAAAATCAACTTAAAAAAAAATTGCTCAAAATGAATTAAATTCCTGAAGATTTGCTTAGGATCAACTATATTTTCATCATGATAACATGTTGGAAAAAAAAAAAGGAATGCAAGAATTTTTATCCTGAAGTCCTTATGCCACACCTCAGAACCATAGGTGGATCTAGGGATGGCAACTCATCGCATGTCAAACATGCAAGGCATTCAAATATATCACAACATAAGGATATAATAATTATAATATCAATCAAAGTCAAGACATCTTTATTATAAGCCCAATCAAATAGGATTTAAAATCCTAGGAAAAACACACAAGATCAAATATGAAGTAACATAAAAATTTAGGCTTTGATAGGAGTCTCATTCTATCTTTTTTCCTCGTCCATATCAGTTCTGCGGCTCTAAAAATGTTGTGAGATTTAAATGAGATCACACTCAGTAAGTAAGCCTACAATAGTATATTATAACCAATTTCACATTTATAACAAATCAAGTTTTCATATATGAAACACTTATCAAGCTTCAAAATCTCCAAATACATATTTAAATACGTGCTAAATCTAAGCACATTTATAAATGATTTTGGAAGCATACTCATACAATAATTTCAAAATATGTAATGCAATCAAACCCACTGTATCTATATAATCATCAATTTTATGTGTCTCACAGCCCTACATTATATCCGTAAACATCCCACTGGTGTATCACTCTTAAATGTTCCCTAAGAGGAAAGGTCCTGGTACCAATGTCATGCTATATATCATAATCTATCACAACACACCCTACATATGTGTGTCTTCCACATATTTCCTCTGTGAAGGTGGGTCTCGTATCTCTTGGCATATCACATTATATTATAGAGAACCACGGTGACACATAGTAGCATATTCTCAAGTATCATAATTATGTATTGCATGCAACATATCATGCATCACAAGCATAAGCTTTTCACATATACAGTGGTTTGAACATTAACAATTGCATATATCTATATCAAATAGTACCAATGTATTTTGCAAAGTCAAAGTAATCATATCCTTCATTATTCACACACACACACACACACATATATATATAAGGTCATTACTTTGCAAAATATTAGCAGTTACAAATAACCATAACAAATAAAGAATTGAATACTCATGATACTATTTAATAATTTCAAAATAGCCAAATCAAATACCACAATTCAATTCTTTCTCATTTCATAAATTAATACAGCTATAATTCCAAAAATTTACATATCAAATAATTTATGAAATCATAATAATTGGCTTACTTACCTCAGCACGCTAATCCCAAAATGTAAACCAGTTATTTGGACATCTGGGTACCTACAATATTATTTTACATAATTAAATCTCTAAAATTGGAATAACAAAGTGTCCCCTAAGTTCTACCCATTATAATCCTGGGCCTAACCTTGGACTTAAATATCTCCAAGAATAATAGTGTCGATGGGAAAATAATTTTTTTTTCAGAAACTAGGATCAAAACTGATCCAGGCCATATGCTCATTTCTTTGTCCCCGGTCCATTACAGGGCTCAAAAGTTTTGCCCAAATGGGCTCATAGATCGGCCCATTCAGCCCAAAATAGGTCTCCCCTGTTTTCATCTTTTTTTTTTCTTTCTTCTTTCTCATTCCCCTGGTTCACCCAAACCAGGGGCGCCCATGCCAGCTGCCGAGGATGTCACCGGCCTCTCCTCAGGGCTGCTTGACCACCAGTGACTGGCCTAGGGCTAGCCGCCATCGCAGCCTCCCCCCTCTCTCTCTCTTTCGCTCCCTTTCTCTCTTTTCTCCCGCAGCCCCTCATTTTGCCGGTGGCATGGCCCGTCATCACCGACCAGCCGGACCCTCACTGGACCCTCGCCCAGCGCTGGTGGGGGTCACCAACTGCCCCTAGGCTCGGCGAGGTGGAAAGCATGCCGTTGGGCCTGAACCAACGCATGAGCCAGTTCGGCTCCCGCCCAGGAGAAGGGCCGCCTTAGCCCTCTCCTCCTCTCTCCCACGTTCGATCCCCCACCGAACGTCGCCTCCGCCTTCGGTGCCGGTAGGGCCACCAACCACAAGCTCAGGCCCGGTGAGGCGACGGATATGCCGCCGGGCCTGAACCCAAAACGACACTGGAGGAAGACCATCATGGCCTTCTCCTTACCTCTAACTCTCTCTCTCTCTCTCTCTCGCATGGGTAGAAAGCTTACTGGCTGAGGATGCAGGCAAGAATGAAGGGCAGGGTCTGCCAGCATCCTCCTTTAAAGCTGATGAAGAAGGTTCGCAACGTCTTAGTCAAGGGGATCGGGAATCCAATCGCCACAGCGAGAGCATAAACATCAGCAGGAACCCAATCGATAGAGATTCTGGGCTTCTCACGTAACGGGGGTTACATTCTCCTCTCCTTATAAAAATTTTAGTCTCGAAGTTGATACACTTTATAAAAGAAATTTAGAATTCAAATTTTCTATCACATAATCAACTAAATTGTATTCAAGGGTCAATTTTCATTAATACCTCATTTATCTATATTAGGATGCAAATAATTATGGATATTTCTTTTTATTTTCCTCCTCAAGCTTCCAAGTAGCCTCCCTCTCAGAATGACTACTCCACTGAACTTTGACATAGGGAATGCTACACCGTCTCAGAACTTAATCCTTGTGGTCCATATACGCACGGGATGCTCCTCATATGTTAGATCTTTCTTCAACTGTATAGGCTCAAACTCTATTACATGACTGGGGTTAGGAATATACTTACTTAACATAGAAAAATGAAACACATTGTGTACCCTAGAGAGTATCGGAGGCAGTGCCAAGCTATAAGCTACCTCTCCTACTCTGCTCAAGATCTCAAATGGCCCAATATATCATGGACACAGCTTTCCTCTAATCCCAAATCTCATCACATCTTTGGTTGATGATACCCTTAAGAAAACATGGTCCCCAATCTGAAATTCTAACTCCCTCCTCCTGACATCAGCATAGCTCTTGTGCTTGCTCTGAGCTGTACGATGAGGCTTCCTAATCAATTGCACCTTCTCTACTGTTTGCTGAATCAGCTTAAGGCATAGCAATTTCCTTTCTACCACATCATCCCAACATAAAGAAGATCTATACCTTCTGCCATACAGAGCCTTAAATGGAGCCATTTGGATACTGGCCTGGTAGCTGTTATTATATGCAAACTCCATTAAAGGTAAGTGATTATCCCATGCATCATCTAAGTCCATCACACAGGCTCACAATATATCCTCCGAAATCTGTATGGTCATCTTTGATTGTCTGTTTGTCTAGGGGTGATAGGTTGTGCTAAAGTTTAATTTGGTTTCCAAGGCTCTATGAAGACTTTTTTAAAACTAGAACACGAACCTGGTATCCCGATCTAATACAATAGATATGGGAACACCATGGAGTCTCACAATCTGCTCGATGTACATACTAGCCAATTTTTTACTAGAGACCCCAACTATGAAAGGTAGAAAATGGTCTGACTTTGTTAGTCTGTCCACAATGACCCAAACTACATCATTGTTCCTGAAAGTTCTGGGCAGACCAATCACAAAGTCCATCATAACCTTTTTTCATTTCCATTGTGGAATTATTAGAGACTGAAAAGGTCCCACAGGCCTTTGATGCTCGGCTTTCACTTGCTGACACACTAAGCACTTGGCCACATACTAAGCAATCTCTCTTTTCATCCCCTTCCATCAATTTTTTTTTTTTTAAGTCTCTATACATCTTAGTGCCTCCTGGATGCATAGTATAGGGAGAGTAGTGCGCCTCCTTCAAAATTTCAGCCCTTAGCTCCTCCATGTTTGGCACACGGAGTCTACCTTCAAATCTCAAGGATCCATCCTTCATTATACAAAATTTATTCTAAACTCATGACTACATAGCTTCTTCAATCCTTTGTAGATCCGGATTTTCTTTTTAGGAGGGCTTGATCCTATCAACTAGGGTTGGCTGGAGTACAAGTGTTGCTACAAGCCCATTAGACTATTGTACTCTCAATCCAACCTCCCACCTCTCAAGGTCCCTCAGAATGTAAGGCTGGGAAGTAAACATGATAGCCAACTCTGAAGAGGATTTTTTGCTCAAAGCATCAGCTACTACATTGGCCTTCCTCGGATGATAGTATAGGTTCAGGTCATAATCCTTCAATAGCTCCAACCACGTCCTCTACCTCAAGTTTATCTCCTTCTGTGTGAAGATGTATTTTAGACTCTTATGGTCTATGTACACATCACATGACACCCCATATAGGTAATGTTGCCAAATCTTCAGGAAAAAAATCATAGCAACCAATTCAAGGTTATGGGCAGGGTAATTCTGCTCATAAGGCTTCAGTTGTCTAGAGGCATAGGCTATCACTTTTCTGTTCTGTATTAGAACGCATCCCAATCCTTTCCGAGAGGCATCAGTAAATAGAATAAATCCTTCAGATCCTGTTGGAAGAACAAGAATGGGAGCTGATACCAGGCGCTGCTTAAACTCCTGAAAACTTTTTCTCAAACTCCTCTGTCCAATCAAACTTTACTTGCTTTTGGGTTAAGCGAGTTAGGGGTAGAGCAATGCGAGAGAAGTCCTCCACAAATTTGCGATAGTACCCGGCTAGCCCAAGAAGCTTCTGACTTCTGCCAAATTGGAAGGCCGGCTCTAGTTTACGATAGCTTCAATCTATTTGGGTCCACAGATATGCCATCTTGGGATATTATATGACCCAAGAAAGATACTTGATCCAAGCAAAAATCACACTTCTGCAGCTTGGCATAAAGTTTCTTCTCCCAAAGAATCTATAGAACAATTCTTAGGTGGTCCTCATTCTCCTTTTAACTCTTGGAATATATCAAGATATCATCAATGAAAACCACCACAAACTGATCCAAGTATGGCTAAAAAATTATGTTCATCAAATCCATGAATGCTACTGGGGCATTAGTTAACCCAAACGACATCACCAAGAACTCATAGTGGCCTTACCTGGTTCTGAATGCTTTCTTAGGCATATCGCCAGCTTTGATTTTGAGTTAATGGTATCCTGGCCTGAGATCAATCTTTGAGAATATGTGAGCTCCTTGGAGTTGATCAATCATCGATAAGGATACTTATTCTGCACTGTTATCTTATTGATTTTCCGGTAATCAATGCAGAGTCGAAGACTGCCATCTTTCTTCTTAACAAATAGGACTAGAGCACACACTTGGTTTGATAAATCCTCGATCTAGGAGGTCCTGCAACTGACCCTTCAGTTCCTTTAGCTCAGCAGGGGCCATACGTTAAGGGGCTTGGATATAGGTCTAGCTTCAGGGACCAAATCAATGGAGAATTCGACTTCCCAGTTTTAAGGCAAATCAGTCAATTCATCTAGGAAAACATTAGGAAACTCTCGAGCTACTGGAATATCCTCCAACTTAATCTCTTCCTGTTGAAGGTCCTTGACTACAGCAAGAAATCCTTGGCCATCTTTCATCAGATACTTCAGCCTGCAGTGCTGATACGAATATTGAGGCTAGGTGTTTCTGACTTTCAGTAAAATTGAATTTAGGTTGACTTGAAATTTTGAAGTTTACTATTTTCTTAACACAGTCTACTGAAGCATGATAGAAGGCCAAGCAGTCCATCCCAAGGATAACATCAAAGTACTTTAGTGAAAGGATGATTAGATCTGCTCTTAACCTCTTATCCTCCATGTCAATCGAGCAGGATTTGCATACTGTGTCAACTCTCATAATATATCCATTTGAAAATGCAATATGCAACTCTTATTCTAGAGGAATGGGTATCAATGATGCGTTCTTGTCAAGATAGGTGTTGGATATGAAAGAATGTGCAACACCCGGGTCAATTAAAGTTTGAGAATAAGTAGTGCCTACTTTAATCATTCCTGGACATAAGTTTAAATCGTTTAAACATCAAAGTTTAACCTGATTTTCTAATCAATTATCAATGTATTGCACTAGATATGAATGTAATACAAGATATAAAATTAAATGATATACCTATCACTATAGAATTAGAGGCGGCAACATCCTGCTGAGTGAGGGTGAAGACCCTTCCCTAGGTCCTAGGCGGCTGCTGCTGATGCTGCTAGCTCTTCCCTTGATCTAAAGAAGGTTGCTGATCCCTCCGAAGGGGACAGGTTGCGATCTTATGATCCATTTTCCCACATATGAAGCAAGCACCAAGTAATCTGCGGCAAGGCCTTCTCGGATGGAAGGTCCCATAATGAGGGCAGAGAGTCTCCTTACTCCTTTGTCCTACTGAGGCTTGAAATGCGCCTTTCTTCTTGGCCTGGGCTGAGAATTAGCCAGAAAAAGGCCCTTTCCTCTTCCTTTGCTGCTTCCAATCTTTCTGGACTGCATTCATATCCCTCTCAATCACCAAGGCCTTATTCACAACTGCACTATAAGTAGGAATCTCAAATGCATTGACTGCTTATCTCAGCCTGTGCCGCAATCCTTCAGTGAATCTGATGATCTTTGCTATATCATTGGTCATAATATTTGGAGCAAACTGGGCCAACATGGTGAACTCGGCTTCATACTGGGCCACGAAGAGATTTCTCTGCTCCAATTTGATAAATTCCGATTTCATCTATCTCTGCACACTACTGGGAAAGTATTTATCGAAAAAGGCCTCCTTAAACCATCTCCAAGTGATAGCCTGTCCATCCCATCGCTGCTCCTTAACTAACCACCAATCATAGGCTTCCCCTTAGAAAAGGTAGGTGGCAAATCTGATCCACTCCTTCTCTTGGCTACCATGAGCTATGAAGGCCTTCTTTATATCTCGCATCCACCGTTCAGCATCAATAGGATTGGTGGATCCAGTAAAAGGGGCAGGGGCAAAACTTTTGAAATTAGCAAAGCTGCAACCATTCCCTACCCAGAGTTAAGGTGGAGCAAGCTGGTCAATGATCCAAATTAAGTAGATAGGGTTGGCTGAGTTTATGGAATAGGAGGGGTAGACTGAGTCTACGGAACAGGAGGGGCAGGCTGAGTCTACAGAACAAAAAGAAGAGGCTAAGTCTATAGAACAAGAGGAGCAGGCAGATTCTGCGAAGCAGAAGGGGCAGGCTGAGTCTGCGGAACAGAAGGAGCAAACTGAGTGGACAAAGCCTATAGGATCTGTTGCTGCATGTTCCGCATTGACTGAGCTACACCCGAGAGAACCTAAAGTATCTCGGTCTAGAGTCGCTGTTGATCAGTCCCGGCCAGATCGATAGAGTCAGCACCTCCGATAGCTTCTTGGCCTCCCTGTTGACTAGAATTACCAACCTGAGTGCCTTCATCATGTTGCTGGCTTCTAGTGCGATGAGCCATTCCTATCTTCTGATAAATTATTTTTAATTAATATCCTGTTGACTCTACATTTGCAGGCTTGGAAAGCATATTACTTGAAACCCAATGTAATAATCTAATGTCATAACCTAGTATTATGTCTCTAATGTCATAACTTAGGCTCTTATACCACTAAAGCTATCATGCCCTAGACCCATAGGTGGATCTAAGGGTGGCAACCCGCCACATGTCAAACATGCAAGGCATTCAAATATATCACAACATAAGGATATAATAGTTGTAATATCAATCAAAGTCAAGACATCTTTATTACAAGCCCAATCAAATAGGATTTAAAATCCTAGGAAAAACAGACAAAATCAAAATGTAAAGTAACATCAAAATTTTAGGCTTTGATAGGAGTCCCATTCTATCTCTTTAAATCTGAAACTAAGTTGTTAAAGGATGTCATGTATGTTCCTGGTTTGGCACAAAATCTAATTAGCCTTGGTCAGTTGGTAAACAGAGGTTTTTATGTTGTGTTTGATGATGACAAATATGTGATCTACAATAAGCAAACCAGAAATTTGATAACCACCTGCAATCGAACAAGAAATAACATGTACCCTGTGTGTCTATCAAATTTTGGAAACATGATCTTGAAAGCTAAATCCACCAATGAAACTCCACGGTGGCACATGAGATTTGGTCACCTAAATATCAAAATTCTACAATACTTGGGTAAAAACAAAATGGTTTTGGGCCTACCTGAAATTTTTGGAAAGCAACAAAGAGTTCCATTTGGAAAAAAGAAAGCCTGAAGAGCTGAATATTCATTGCAGCTGATCCATTCTGATATTTATGGACCAATGAGTGTACCAACAATCAATAAAAGCTTATATTTTCTGATTTTTGTAGATAATGCAACAAGGATGGCTTGGGTGTATTTTCTAAAACAAAAATCAGAAGCATTTGAATTTTTTGTTCAGTTTAAAAGTCTTGTTGAGAAGCAATCTGGGTTTCCATTGAAAGCATTGAGGATTGATAGAGGTGGGGAATTTACGTCTAATCAGTTCACTTCATTTTGCAAGCTCCATGGCATCCATAGACAACTCATAGCAGCATATACTCCTCAACAAAATAGAATTTCTGAGAGAAAAAACCAAGTAATTGTGGAAAGAGCCAGATGTATGTTAAGAGCAAGAGGACTTCCTAAATTTCTTTGGGTAGAAGCAGTGGCAACGGCTGTCTATTTGCTGAATATGTCTCCCACAAAATTAGTTGACAATAAGACATCGTTTGAAGCTTGTTTGGGTACAAGCCATCTGCAGCATATCTAAATATTTTTGGTTGTATTGCCTATGCTGACATTTCTATGGAGAAGAGAAGGAAACTCGATGAAAAAAGCAAAAAATGTATTTTCATTGGATATTCCACTGAAACAAAAGGGTACAGATTGTATGATCCTGTGACAGGCAGATTAGAAATTAGCAGAGATGCTGTATTTGATGAAGAAATGCCTAAGATTGGACTGCAAATGCTGCAACTATGCCACTGAAAATACAAATGAAGGATGTGATCAATGTCCCTAATATTAGTGAAAATAGAATCTCAAAGAGAGAAGTTGAGTCTGAATCAAATGGCAATGGTGTGCAAACAAGTAGCAGTGACATGCATAGTGAATCTTCATTTAGAAAATGTAGAAGTTTGGAAGATATCTATGCAAGCTGTCAATTGGTATGCTTTATAGCTGAACTAATGAATTATGAGGAAGCCTCTAAGCAAGAAGTTTGGAAGAAAGCAATGAAGAATGAAATAGATATGATTGAAAAAATCAAACCTAGGAGTTGGTTAATCTGCCGGTTGGGAAGAAAGAAATTGGGTTGAAATGGGTGTTCAAAACTAAATACAATGCAGATGGTACATTGCAAAAACACAAGGCAAGATTAGTTGTTAAAGGATATGCTCAAATACCAGGCGTTGATTTCTTTGAAACCTTCTTACCCGTTGCAAGATTTAAAACCATAAGAACTGTTCTTGCAGTTTCAGCACAAAATCAGTGGGAAGTTTTTTAGCTAGATATTAAGTCAGCATTCTTAAATGGGAAATTGGAAGAAGAGGTTTATGTGGAGCAGCCGAAAGGGTTTAAGATTTGTGGTCAGGAGGAGAAAGTTTATAAATTAAAGAAAGCTTTATACGGTTTGAAGCAGGCTCCAAGAGTTTGGTATAGTAGAATCAATATGTATCTGTTGGAAAGAAATTTTAAAGGCAGCAAGAGTGAACCTACACTCTATAAAAAATCTCAAGGTAAGGATGAGATTGTTATTGTTTGTATTTATGTGGATGATTTAATCTTCACTAGGAATTCAGATTCCTTAATGAAGATATTTAAGCAAGAAATGATGTCCGAGTTTGACATGATAGACCTGGGGAGTATGAGGTATTTTCTTGGAATGGAGGTAATGCAAACTCCATCTGGAATCTTTCTATCTCAACATAAATATGCAAATGATCTGCTGAAAAATTTTAGATGCAAAAGTGTAATCCTGCAATGACTCCTATGAATGTTGATGAAAAATTACTGAAGGATGATGGATCTGGGAAAGCGGATGAAAAGAAGTTTAGAAGCTTAATTGGAGGTTTGATTTATCTTACTCACACAAGGCCGGATATTATGTATATTGTGAACTATATTTCAAGATTTATGCATAATTCAACCAATCACCATTTCGGAGCAGCTAAACGAATCCTGAAATATGTTGCTGGAACAAAAGATTTGGGGATTATGTATACTAAAGTGGATGATTTCAGATTGATTGGATTTTGTGATAGCAGCTGAGCAAATTATACTGAAGATCAGAAGAGTACAATAGGACATTGCATGTCTCTTGGCTCAGGAATGATTTCATGGTCTTCAAAAAAGCAAGCAACCACTGCTCTGTCTAGCACGGAAGCTGAATACATTGCTTCAACAGTGGCTGCGTGTCAGTGTATTTGGATGAGAAGAATTTTAGAAGATCCGGGAGAGAAACAGAAAGAAGCTACAACTCTATTTTGTGATAACAACTCAGCTATAGCATTAGCCTATAATCCCGTGTTTCATGGGCGTACAAAGCATATAGAAATTAAATATCATTTCATTCGGGAGCAGGTTGAAAAGGAAGAAATCATTTTGAAGTTTTGTAAATCTGATGAATATGTTGCTGACATTCTTACTAAAGCTCTCTCAGAAAACAAGTTCAAAAGACTAAGAAGCATGTTGGGTTTATGGAGTTTGAATCAAGGGAGGATATTAGAAGTGTGATTCAAATGTAAATTGTGTTGCTGTGTTCCGTTACTGTGTTCATGTTTAAAGTGTGTCTATGTTCAGTTACTGAGCAGTTACTCAGTAGCATCGTGTGTGATGTAGTTTTATAAAGAGTAGTGTTAGTTTAAAAAATATAACATGAAGTATTGTAAAACCTTTGAATTTCTTACTGAAACTCTTCTGTGCCGGTTTTTTTTTTTTCTTTCTCTGTTTTCCAGCACAGTATCAAAACAATTGATACGGTCTTTCCGAGTCTACTTTGTCCTTGTTTTCTATTTAAGAATGCATCCTTCGTTGTTTTAGATCCTTCACCTTGCAGGTTCCTTTAAGGATCAAAACTTTAAGCTATGACGCTAGATGTTAGCCTTCAAGTGAAGCTTAGAGATGGCAAAACCTGAATCTTAATGTGTATGGTGTGACATATGTCAGAGAAAGGGGGACAAAAGGGAAAGAAAGAAAGGGGAAAAAAAAAAACAATGGAAGCTATGACTGGGTGCCTTTCTTTTGCTCTCTTATTCAATCCTGCAACATGTCACCCATCTTTTGGATATCTCCTTGATAACATATCTACTATTGAAATGCTTGTAATTTTCTTATTGTGTTAGCTAAAATCCACATGCCTCCATACTCTCAGAATAATCCGTGAGGATTTTGTTTGTTGAGTGACACCGTTTTCTGTATTAAGCTTTTTGTATGTTTACTCAATATATCTTTGATAATCTAAGATTGAATCAATATTTAGAAATAAGCTTATCAACATAATGAGAACTAGAAAATGTACTTTAAAAAATATCATGTTTTCAAGATTAGAAGTCCAAGAAACAGCCCTACAGTCGGACACAATCTTCAGCTTTCTCAATAAATCCTTCAGAGAAGTTGGATCATGTCAGCGCCATCTCAACCATAAGCTATTCAGTTTAAGAACACGTTGTAAATAATCCCCATATGAACACCTCATCCTTACTATTTCTAAATTACTGCTCTCACCAAAACCTCGAAAACATTAATATAGACTAAATTCGAAGCATCAAAGTCCGCATCATTGAGCCTTGTCCACAATTTTCTCCTCCCATGAAGAGAGTCGATAGTTATTCATTCATCACATTCAAAATGCAACGCGTTCAGAGACGGAATAGAAGAAAAATAGTAATAAAAAAACACAAAATGAACTTCCGCAATTTTTTGATGTATGCTTCTCCTCACCGAAGTTTGACAAAAAAGAAACCTCAGAGGAAGGAACAAGCATTATATCTTCACATCAACCATAATGAACAAGCATTACAGTTGGTTCCCAATTATGTTGGCCAGTCATTCAAAAAAAAAAAAAAAAAAAAAGAATGATAAACATAAAACCAGTGGAAATTTTGGGAAGTTCCGGATCGTAATTTTCGATCCTCCAATTAAACAGACAACCACGTCAGGCAAAGTCCGCATGCATCAAATTCTTGGGCAAGTTTCTGAGAAAACCATCTATAAATCTGAGAAATATCGCAGAAAAAGAGAAGAGGCATCGCTTTACCTCGGGAGATAAGGGTTTATGGGAGACTCAGAGGAGAGGGAGTCCACATCGAGGGTGGCGAGGTTGGTAGCAGAGATCGACGGCAGCAGAGAAGAGGTCGCCGACAGTAGCGTCGATGGGAACGTGAAGGAAAAGAAGCTCGGATGGAGATAGGGCAAAAAGGAAAAGAAGCTCGATCGACTGGAGGTAGGCCAGAGAGGATTAGAAGATTGGCAGAGCGATGATCGGAGGGAGGGGAAAGGAAGCTCGACCTTGATGCTTATAAGCATCATTAACATGCATCGTTAACATCGTTACCTGCTGACGCTTTCAAAAAGTGTCGGCTGGCTGCAAAAATTTCCCACACTTTCATATAATGTTGGAAAAAAGAGTAGCTACCCATAAATTTTATTGTAGTGAAGGTGTGTCTTTAACTATCTTAAAGTGAGAATTATATGATGTTCTAAGATTACCAAGAATTGATAAAATTATAGTTTATAGTTAAACCTCGTGAGAAAAAAAAAAGTTGTTATAGTCAAACTCCTCAACATACAACAATTACCTATTGATTAAGGGCTATTTGGCTGGAAAAAAAAAAGGTTACAGAATGAAAAATTATATGTAAGACTTTATATATATATATATATATATATATATATATATATCACTAGAAATAAATATCATATATGATATTTATTATCCAATACTATTTTCTGTTTTTATAATTTTTAAAAAATTTCTTTCAAAAAAATACCTAACGAGCATTCAAAGAGATGCCAATTTAGCGTTATTTTCTTGTTTTTTGAGCAATGATGAAAGAAAGGTTATGCTTCAACATTCTTTTTTTTTTTTTTAGCTTTAATTTTTTAAAGAACATTCTGGGGTTTTTTTCGAGACATAGGAAAGAAGTTTGAGACATAATCCAGTGTTTCTCAATAAACATGCAGTCCAGTGAGAACTTAAACGCATGGAAGGTTGTTTGCGTACATAAATTTATACTGTACAAGAATATAGATAGGGCCGACATATTTCTAATTTAGCAACAATTATTTCCTTTTTATACGTAAAGTAACTCTGTTACAAAACAATATGCCACGCACCCACGGGAAAAGTACAAGCAAAGAGGAGATGACACAACTATTACTGAAACACATAACTAGCACGAATGCACGATGTTAACAGCAACGAAGAAAACGAAATGCTTGGAATTCTTTTGCGGAGCCCGCAGATTACACCAAATTCCGCACAAAGTTTCTCCTGGAAGAGCTAAGAACTCGCCGGCAGAACTGTCTCATACCCACCAGGCTTCCTAAATCTCCAAGGAAGGATGCAATCACCACCAAACCGCTGCTGCAAATATATAAGAAATGCAAAGAGCACTCCCTCGCAAGGAATGATAATATCCCATGCAATGGAGTATAAATTCCTGTCACCACTAGCATAGATGTGTGACCAGTCGAGATAGGGATAATAATGGAGAGCTCTGTAAGCATCATACAGGTGAGGTAGTGCACAGACGAGGGTGGTTCCAACATAGAAGAAAGGGGTGAGAGCCTTCTCTTTTGTTCTCCAAAAGATGTTCAGAATGATTTGAGGGAGGAGGAAGCCATCAGATATCAAGCCGACGTAAGGCATCAGATCCTCCCATCGAGAAAAGCGGCGTCTGGAAGTGATGAAAAGCTCGCTTGCATGGGTTTCATGTGATCTCAGCTGAACAACCCAGACAATTAGTCCCCCAGCAAAATACAAAGGCAAGCACACCCTGAGAGCTCTCCTCTCAGCCACCCAGAGGCCCTTCTTGCCATCCTCTGCTGATCTCGAGTACCACGCTTCCTCAAGCAAACGCAGGTGCAGCAGGAAGGAGACCATTGTCATGATCCCCACGATGACCTCGTGCACCTCAAGCCATGAAGCGCCTAGCAGCACAAGATTCTGCTGACTATGATTCATCACGAAAAGGGCCTCAAAGTTCACCAATAAAGGGATCATGAGACGGAGTGTAAGAACAATAAGCATAGTGATGGATATGGAAGGATTGACACGGTAGAACTGCACTACTAGAAAAACATGAAAGTGTGTGAGAGACGATAACCATGATGATTTCTATATTCATCCTCCAAATTTCTCTAGCAGCTTGGGCTTTTGATAAACGATTAATACGATATGGTGAGACCTCCAAGCGATCGAAGAAAAGTGGGTCCGACCTCTTTCTTGTGCTCTGAATCGTGCTATTGTTATAATGCTCTCCATCCTCAGGATTCAAAGAGGGGATTTGGATATTGACGAGAATTTCGCAGTCCAATATTGAATCAGAATGAACACCCATTCCTCGTTTTGCGGCATCTAAAGGACTTAAAAAATCCCGGCACCCCACCATGCAGAGCGTTCCAGTTTCAGCGTTGTATATCCCTTCTGCGTAAATCTCAGTTGGCTCATTCACAGCTAAAGATGCACTCTGGAAAGTATAACTCATCTTGTAGCTTACGTTCCAGAACGCCTTGTTCGTCTCTTCCGCTGCTTGTTTTGGAATTTCTGAAGTGGTATCTCCTGTGAAAGAATCAGCATCCTCATAGTCTATCCCATCGAAATTTCCCTGCAAATCACTATCCCCATAATACGTCTCACCGAGCGACATTGGTATTGCGTGCCCTGATGCATTCTCGCCCTTGGAATTTGTCAAGTTGATGTCAAATGTCATCTCGTTGAAGGAACTTCCATTGGGATATCTCCTCTTGCCCAGCTTGGCAGCATTATTCTGTGCGCACAACTTCCTCACAGTGTCTAGTTCGGTGTAATTATACTTCAAACCATGGAGTATGTTGAATTCGTTTGTCACGCTCCGGAAAGAAACCATGCTGAAATAGTCTGCATCGTTCTCCTTCCTGTTGCTCCAGATACGACCGACGATGACATTGTGATCTTTGATCGACATTACTGCGGGGAACCACAAGCTAATTCCAATCGGGCAATCACCAGCAGAGACATCTGACAGAGAATTCCTCTCAGTGTTAAATCGGTGACACGCCACGAAGCAGAGCCGATTTCCACTTTGATCCCAGAACCCCTCGGCAACCAAGGACGTTTCAGGCGCCAAGAGTCTGTTGTATGAATAGCGGCTGACATTTGAAAATCCTACATAAAAATGCAAGCTTCCATTCTCTGAACACTGGATTAGATTCAAAGACATGAAGCTGGGGCAGAACCCAGGAACAAAAGGACCATAATTCTGGACGGAGCAACCGTTTTTGTAGTCCAATCTGAAGAAGCCGCCCAAGAAGTGCTGGAAAGCATAACAGGAGGAACTAGACTCGAATGCTAGCGATTTTCCCTCAAATTTACGATGGGAACAAGACTCCTTTACTCGAGGGATCAATGTGTACTCATAATTCTTTTGAGCATAGGCTAAAAGAAAGATGCGATCGAAGTGATTCGGGCCATGGGCTTCGTCCAAGCTCTCGACAGTGCCATTGACGATGCTAGTAAAGATGTTGGACTTCTCAGGGTAGTTCAGCTTGAAAACAATGGAAAGGTCCAGAGAGGTACCTTCTTCAGCGTGGATTAAGCCGCGGCCCACCATGCAAAGCTTGCCAGTGGATTTGGACCAGAAGCCAGAGAGCTCAAAGGTGGCGCCCCGTTTCTTCCGGCGGTCGGGTGACTTGCCGCCCGATGACTTCTGGAGGACTGTGTGAGATTCTATGCTGTATAATCCCAGGATCCCATCTACCTGAATGACGTCAGGGGTTTCAGTCTGGTGCAGGCGATTTGCGCTGAAGTCGAAGGTTTTATGAATAGAGAGGCTAGAGTTGGGTTCTGGGTCGAGGAGGTGGCTGCCACCAGATAAGAAGCCCTTTGAGAGCTGGAAAGAGGTGGGGGAGGAGCCAATGAAGAGGCTGGTGGGGGTGGATTCGGGGACAGTAGAGCTGCAGTGGTCAACGTAGGGAATTTTAGAAGGAGGGGAGGCCGAGGAATGGGAGAGAAAGGTGACGAGGAGGAGAAGGGTGCGAGGAATGAATGGAGGAGAGAATGAAGTAGAAACCAAAACCCTGGCACTAACAGTGGATTTTTTGGAGGTAGGAGGTGGAGGAGGAAGAACAGTTGCCATTAGACCGTTGATATTCTGACCAGAGCTCAATCTTTTTGTGACTATATAGAGGAGGGCTACGGATGGAGGGAGAGAGGGAAATAGTAGGACAAGGGACTTCCATCTTTTGTTAAGACAGGCACAGGAACGCCCCATAGGTATCTATCCACCCCGGACTGTCCAATTGCATTTGATCGTAATGGAATCAATGGCGCTTGGTGCATATGGTGGGTGACAAAACTCAAACCAAGTCAAGGCTCCATTTGAACCTAGCTATATTTGATTAGGATGAAGCTTAGGTATAATTTATCTTATGGTTCTTTACTTACAAAATAGCATATGTTCAATCATTTCCCTTAACAGTCAATTTGTGATCATTGAATATTCTTTTACTTAATAATGATGAACAAGGGCCTCTAATTAAGCAAAATTATTATACACGAGTCAACTTTTAAATAGATAACGGCATGATCAGCAAATACATTTAAGTTTTATTCATTTGAGTATTATCAGATCAGTTGACTTAAAGGGTTATCAGCTAATCTAATATAAATTTGTGTGAAATCTTATAGGACTTATGTATTTAGTATGAGTGCACCAATAATACATTATTTTTTTCTTGAATATATTTCCATTAAACCATATCTCGCACAAATATAACAACTTTTCTTCTTATAAAACCTAACAAGAGAAGAGGACATATATTTCTACTAGGTCCAAACACAATAATTAGCCATTCAAATTAATTAATTATCTAAAAATATCCAAACTAAACATCACTTATTTTAGCTAATCTCCAGTCTATACATCAAGTAGGCAAAATAATGGATAGCTTTTACTTAAAATATATAATCAAGCATTTAAATTAGAGAAACAATTCATTGATTATGATTTCCATACATTAAATACATTTAGATTGAAAATCAATGTATTCTAACATTCAAATAGCAGCAAAACATGATTTTATATCATTCCAATCATTTATTTTTATATCTATTTGATACATGACTTAGAGACCATGAAAACATGTTACTTGTGATTTTTAGATATTTCCAGTAGCAGCACAATAAGCGTGATCAGAATCTTTAATTTAAATATTTGATTATTAATTTTAGGATCAAGTAGATAATTTTTCAAGAAAATATATTTTTTAAAATATAGAATCCATTCTCTCTGCGCATAATTTTTTTTGTGTGTGCTGGGCCTGCTTGCCTACACAATGCCACTTGTCTTTGGACATCTCTTTAAAAAAAAAAAATGCTGGAAATCTTCGAATTTCTCACAGCTCTCAGCTAAAGGAAAGGATAAGCCGGATTTTACTGTGACTTTGGTGAATGTCTAGACCAGTGCACCAATTTTGACAATGAGAAAGACAACCTCCAATTCAGCATTCAGTACGTAATTGTCTGCATGCAACAAGCTGAGAATTGATGATTAATTGATAGTATCGATCGTACGCATAAACTTTGGAAGTTTTCTGCCAATGGTCACTCATTTGGTTGACTGCACGCACTTCTCTAGCTTGAGTGGCCGATCAAAACCATTAATTCTTAGCAGTGGCCGGAGTCCAACGACCCTCTATTCTCCATTTGGACGTTATGCATTGTCCCTTAACGCCAGCTGGGATTGGGACTCTCCTCTGAGAGCTCTTTGTTGGACAGTAGGGCCAGAATTAATATTGTAGTGTTCGATATTTTTCTCAGAAGGTAAGGTTAGGATGAAGAGCATCTGAAGAGGAAGCGGGTGCATCTAGACAGCCGGCTTAAGTACTTGTGTTCCTTCCTCGATCGGCGATCACCTCAATGAATCCACTGGCTCTAGCGGACGGAAAGCAGTCCTCGCACGATATAAAGTGTTGTTTTATCTCCTTACCGATCGTATCAAACGAGGTGTGTTTACTTGGCTGCTGAACACTTGGGGAGTAAGTTTTTGTTCCTTGGTGTTTTGGCTGTTTTGTTTCCGTGGCTTTGTCTACTTGACATGGTCTTCCGTTCGTCGATTTTGGCTCTTATATTGAGAGAGAAGCAGGATATCCTTTACTCCTTGATATCATCGTCGATTTTGGCTCTTACATTGAGAGAGAAGCAGGATATCCTTTACTCCTTGATATCATCGTCGATTTTTTTGGCTCTTACATTGGGAGAGAAGCAGGATATCCTTTACTCTCTTTGATATCATCGTTCAGTTTGGGCATTGGATGGGATATGAGTGTTGCAGGAGACAATCCAACCCAAATAGATCTCCACCCAACCCCTTATTCGACCATCCTCAATAACGAAAAATTCAGACTAATTTGCATATTTTATCAGAAAAAGGAGTTTGGCGAGGAGAACTTGACGTCCGGCCCTTCAGAGGAACGAGACTTTTAACACCCAGCCCCTATTGAGTTTCCACCGAACGCCCGGTTCCAACTGCCAGATTTCTTTAATTTTTAGTCCCTCCCCAACTCCAATCGGCTACCATGTTCCATCAGATGATAAGCACGTATAGACGGACTAAAAGTTAAGGTTGTTGGACAAGGGGGTATATTCCAAGTCCGGCCAATTGAGGTACATACATCAAGTTGCTCCATGTCAAATGAAACAGTTGGGATAAAAGTTAGAAAAAATCTTGGCGCTAAGTGATTGATGCAGCATGTATGTACGCATGCCAAAAAAAAAAAACTTTGATATGCGTGCACATATGCGCTGTGCAATACGTGTGACCTGCACTGCATCTGATGCATAAAGACTTTTTCTAAAAGTTAACAGCCTACCATTGATGGACTTGTCTTGCAATCAAAACCACGTAGCTTAAAAACTTAGATAAATAAACGGATAGTAAGTGAACTTGAATTATAAGACATAACAGAAGTATAAGCATATAATACTATTATATATATGTGCCTTATATGCTGAGCAACTTTTGCACACTCAGATTGACTCTAATACCATTTGTAAAGTCCCAAGCTCATCAGCTGACCCAATTAACTCATTGGGGAGTCGAAACCATGTAGTACATAAACTTGAATGAAAATTAATGAGTAACAAGTTGACTTGAGTTATAAGTACATAATATTTTATTATGTAATTAAATATGAGATTAAATTTGAGTTATCGCAAATAGATGCTGAGTATGTACCATTTTGCCTTTCTAGATGACAAAAAACTCATTAGGATTTAGCTGGTAAATTAAATTGTCAACTTATTCAACACAGTAATATTAATCCTGCTTTGCTCTAAATCCCCGACTTTAAACCAGCTGCCTGCTGTACTCAAAGAAGTAACCTTAATCCCTGTTTTGCTTTATGGTTCGTGTTGAAGGTTCCCCGAAGAGCTTTTCCCTGTTTTGCTTTAAGATTTGTGCCTGTGGCACGGTGGTGCTCGATCTCCGGCGATCTTCAATGCTTGACATGGCTTCTTGTCGGATGATGGGGTCACCGTCGAATGCCACTCCAGTGGCCTCGGATGGGGGAAAGATGGAGGGAAAAGAAGGAAATCATTCCCAGGGAAGCCGGTTTGAATGGGTGTTTTCTTCTCCATCTCCAGCGACTGCTTCTACGCTTGAACGTCGGTTTTCGGACGTTGTCCAGGTCCCTCTCCAGACATTGGAGGAGGAGACCTCCGATTGGGGGGCTAAGGCAGTCATCACCAGGAGTTTATCGCGTTGGATTCCTCCTGATGCCATCGTCCAGGAGCTCCAACGCGTTGGTGCAGCTGGCTTGATTGAACCAATAAGCTTGGCCCACCGCCATTATCTGCTTCGGTTCTCCGATCCTGCTGCAAAACTGATGGCGTTGGGTAATCAGTGGGTTGCCAATGGGCAGGTCATAGCCATGGAGGACTGGAGGCCAGAATTCATCCCATCGGAATCATCCTTGGCAACTGCTCTACTGTGGATTTGGCTACCGTCTCTCTCGATGGAGTTCTGGACAGAGACCATCATGAGTTCCATCCTTGCTGCTGCTGGGAGGTTCGTCTTCCTTGATTCTGCAACCAAGGAGAGGAAGCAAGGTGGTTATGCCCGCGCTTGTATCCAGGTGGACCTTAAAAAGCCGCTGCAACCGGGAGTGAGGGTGCGCGGTACGGGAGTCCCCTTCTGGCTGCCATTTGTATCGAACATCGCGAGGGCTTCTGCACCTTGTGTGGCGCTCTGCACTTGGCTGAGGGTTGTCCCTCTATTCCAGAGAAGACCCCTGACTCTCCTTCTCCGTTGTATGGGCCCTAGATGTCTATGGTCTGGCGTAGGAGAACTCCCCAGCCTTTGGCAATGGAATCGGTTTCGAAGCTTTGAAGTCTTCTGCTTCGTCTTCTCCTAGCTCTGATGACGGTTTGGCATCTCCCGAAGAAGATGTCTCGTAGGCAACTAGGGCTGATGGCTGGTGCGAAGGGGACTGTGGACAGTTCCTCTATGAAGCTGGGTGGTACGGGTGTGGCCATGGTGGTTAGCCCTCAGGGGCTCACTGCTGGAGCCTCTGGGTTTCAGGATCGGCAGAGGGGTTGCAGGATGAGAAGACTGCATGCCAAACCCTGTTCACTGTGCCGGTCCAGGCCGAGAGCTATGGGGAGCCTGAAACTCTTCTGAAGGCTAATCCAACTATCACTTCTGCTAATCCCTTTGCCCTCTTGGGATCTAATAAATGGGCTAGGAGGCCGAAATCCTGGAAGGAAGCTAATCCGGGGCCACTGAAGCGGGCCCGCCCTATGGAACCGCTAGCCCCTAGGGGTGGATCTAGAGCCTCGAAAGGGAAAGGGAAAATCTTTGATGCTGGTAAACATGAGGTGGATCCCACTTTCACTTTCTCCGCATCGTTGAAGGTGCTAAAGGAGAATGGGGCTTTGGCTGGTCAAAGGTCCTTGATGATCCAAGCTTCAAAAGCACAAACCTTAGGTGCCTGCGCTGAGGTTCCCCGGTTGCTTCCCCTGGAGCATCGTTGTTGGCCCAGATGGCAACCCAAGAGGGGGGGGGGGGGGGTGAATTGGGTTCTTTAAAAAAATTTATACTTAAAAATCAATTTCACTAAGTTAATGTGCACAAGTGAAATGATGCAGTAAATAATAAATACAATATAAATGAGAGAGAGTGTGTGTGATAAGCACGACAAACACAAGAAGGTTTATAGTGGTTCGGTATTATCTACACCTACGTCCACTCCCAAGCAACTCTTGGGTCTACACTATAATCACCTTGATTACAGCTGAGTTGTTTTGCAAGATCACAACTCGAACTTGTTATTTTACATGGGTCACAACGAACCCAGCTAGTTTTCACGAGTTCACCAGCATACAACCCAATGCAAGCCACACTTAGCTTACCCCGAGGTCAACTACCTCAACTAATTCAATTCTCTAATTGAATTAGAATACAAGCAATTCAAATATAAGTTTACAGCAATTAAAAGCTCCTCAAATGAGCAAATATGCAATGTATATAAAACAAGATTAGAAAAGCCTGATTTGGAGCGATTTGAAGTTGAGCTTTTTTTCTTTTCTTCTTGTCCTCTTCTCTTCTGAATCTGCTAACAAGATTTGAACTTTGATCCTTGAACGAAGCTTGTTGAAGAGAAGTTGAAAATTTAGGGCTTTTGCTCTTCTTCTTCAAATCGGTGGAAATCCTTAGGATTTGATCTTCAAAGGCTGTTGGATTTCTCTTCTATCTCTCTTCAATTGATGGCCTTGAGAATAGAGATTTTCCTCTTTGAATTCTCTCTTTTTCTTTCTCTCTATTTTTCTCTATTTTCCTCTCTTTTTTTTGAAACGGACGACACCCTTTCATAATCTTCTTTAATCCAAGATTAGGTAAAAAATAGCCGTTGAAATTGTACTTGGATGCTTCTTCATGCAAAGAAATATATCCGTTGGGGGTTAGGTAAAGAAATATTACCGTTGGAATCCGTTCTGATACTTTTCAAAAATCATTTCTGATAGGTTGGAGTTGGCTCCAGCTTTTAAGGTTTTGGCTCCAAGTCAAGTTTCCAAAAGTAGTAACAGAACAACCGTTGGGGAGTCGGCTCCGAGAAACTGTGGTGTCGGCTCGATGCATTCTGGAGTCGGCTCTAATTTCTGAGGGTGTCGACTCTAACGATGTCCCAAAAAATATCTCTCTGTTCTCAGGTTAGAGTCGGCTCTAAAATCTCCAGGTGTCGGCTCTAAAACTTTAGGTGTCGACTCCGAAACTTTAGGTGTCGGCTCCGAAAACTGGTGCAGAAAACCATTTCTCTATGTCTCAGGTTAGAGTTGGCTCTAGCATTTCAGGTGTCGACTCCGAACCGTGCCAAAAATATTGAACTGTTCTGATACGCCTGGAGTCAGCTCCAAACACAGTGGGTGGCGGCTCTAAGATCTAAACTTTGAAATGTTCCATTAAAAAACTGATTCAAACTTAATTTTGTATATCATTTGAATAACTTAACCTTTGTAAGTTCCTAAAATACTTGTTAATTTCATGAGTAACATAAAAAATAGGCTTTTGTTAATCATCAAAATCAATAGGTGGGTTAACAATCAGGCCTTTTTTGATGATGACCAAAATATTGAGTATATGCATGATTAATCAATGAAATTGACAAATAAATAGGTTAAATAAATAGGTTCTAAGTTCCCATAGTTAAACTCCCCTGAATGAGGTAGCTCCCCCTATGATAACCAAATTAAGTTTATTTGAATTCAATGCATATATGTTATAACCAAATTAAATTCATTTAACATTAACACATATACAAACATCTTTCAATGCATATACGTAAACAAACCTTTCTCCCCCTTTTTTATGATCAATAAAAAGGTTAAGAAAGAAGTGCTTAAGTCAAAATCAAAATTAGTGCTTCAATCAGGATTCAAGACAACATTCAATGAATACAAAGTCATTTAGAGTATTCATTAATTCATTGCAAAATACATAATTACATCATCATATATACTTCAAAATACATCAAAACATCAAAGTACATGATTATCCTAAGTACAAACTAAAAGACAAAAGATAACTTGAAATTGACAAAACTAAATCATCTTAAAATTCTTTTCAATTCTTCTAAATTTGTCCCATGCCCTTCTCTTGAATTTTCATAAATCATTTAACATTCTTTCAACTAAACCAGCTACAATATTAACTTTTTCTTGAAGCTCAGTATTGCACTTTGAATAGGTGTCAGAGTCACCTGCAATATCCTTGATCTTATCAAATATCAACCTTAATTATGTCTTTCACTAAGGTAACGGAAGATGCGCCCAAGGATGACTCTATCACACTGATCTTGTCTTCCAAAGAGTAAAAATGCTGTCTGATTCCAATAAGTTGATTCTCAAGTTCAGTCTTCATCCTATCTTCATGATCCAAAAGTAGAGATTTGAGTTGCTCCAACTAACTCTCAGAAAAACCAGTAGAAGCCTGAGCAAATGATGTACCAGGGACAGGTGCAGGTGCAGGAGGTGCAGAACTGTTGGGGCCAGGTGAAGGGTGTCTCACTGAAGGCTTTACCTCTGATGGACTAGGGGCCGTAGTGTCCATATCAGCTGCTCTGTCTTCCAGATTACCTTTCCTTTCCCAGTGACCATTTCTCTTCACAAATCCCATACGATGCAAGGTAGCCTTATTATAATAATCTGTATGTCTAAGGCTCTTTAAAGGTTCATTGTCCAAAATATTAACACCTTGACTCTGAAAGGCCATAGTTAAAATCATACCATAGGGTAAAGTTGACCTCTTCTTACTGCCTGCCTCTGCTATATACCAAATCATTATGCCCGGTAGGTTGATTGGTTGGCCAGTCACTACACAATCCATTACTACAATGTCCCTCTCGGACACATACTCAAATCGTCCAGTCTTGGGGAATAAAATCCTACTGCAAATATTGCAAAAGTCTCAACTCTAGTGGTAGTTGGTTTGTTTATTTCCTCAAACTCTGCCACTTCTCTACCAAGCATCCTTGATAATGCCTCACCTCTCTCACTATGGGAATTGGCAATAGGACCAATAACAGGCATTTCTAATAGATTACCCAAAATTTAGAAGTTAAGTGGATTCTAGTACCTCTTACATAACTGATAAGGCCTCCATCTTCTCTAGACAAATTAAGATAAAAATCCTTTACAAGGGCCGGATAAGTAGGAACATCTAGGGAACAAACTTTCTCCCATCCCATTTCTTTAATTTGCATTCCAATAGAGAAACCCTCCACTTCTAAAAATCCAAATCTACTTTTTTACCCATTGTTATAACCTTTCCTGCTAAGAGATCTACTTGCAGAGAAGAAGGACCAGGGATGGCACTAGGAGTGGACAAGGATGACGTAGAAGATGAGTTGGGCGAAGGTTGACATGCCGGATGCCTCATTATCCTCTTTCCCATCGTCATCGGTGCTCCGAATACTGATCCTCGGCGCTTAGGTGCCATAGATTGCTAGGGAGTGATGGATTAGATAGATTCTAGGATTTGGAAGGTTTGGAGAGAGTTTTGAAAGAGTTAGAAATCAAATGGGGCCAAATAGGTGTCGACTCTGCCCTAATATAGTCAACTTGGGACCACAAGGTGTTGACTCCCGCAAAGTCGGATGTCGACTCCAAGTCGCTAACATAGTCAACGCCCGAAATAGAGTCGGCTTCGTAAATGCAGGTATCGGCTCCAACACAGAAAGGTGTCGACTCCACTAATAGAGGTGTCGACTCCAAGATAGTTTCAGTGAACAAATTAGATTTCCAAAGGATCTGAAACTTGTCAAACTAATCAATAAATTTTAGATAAAATTCCTTGGAATGTGGTGAATCAAAGGGTTCAAATATTTAGATAAGTTTTCCTTAGAATTATAAAAGATTTTCAAGAAATTGATTGAATTCTAGATAGTTATTCCTAGGAGATTTAAAATCATTTCGATCGGTCACAAATTCCTAATTCTCCTCTAAGATAAAAAAATCTTTTTTCACTTAAGGGTTTTATAAATATGTCCGCTAATTGTTCATCAGTACAAACATAATCAAGATAAATATCATTATTAGCTACATGTCCTCTAATGAAATGATGTCTTATTTCAATGTGTTTGTTCTTGAATATTGAATAGGATTTTTAGTTAGATTTATTGCACTAGTATTATCACATTTAATTGTGTTTTATCAAGTATTATACCATAATCTTCAAGTTGTCACTTAATCCAAAGGATTTGAGTACAGCAACTTTCAGCTGCAACATATTCAGCTTCAGCAGTTGATAGTGCAACTGAATTTTGCTTTTTGCTAAACCAAGAGATTAAGTTACTACCTAAAAATTGATAAGCACCACTTGTACTTTTTCTATCTAATTTACAACCAGCAAAATTAGAATCAGAAAATGTAATTAAATTTGAGTCTCTAGAATACCATAATACTACATTTTTAGTTCCATTTAAATATCTTAGAATTCTTTTAACAACAATTAAGTGAGATTCTTTAGGTTCAGACTGATATCTAGTACATAAGCATCTAGCAAACATAATATCAGGTCTACTTGCAGTTAAGTAAAGTAGTGAACCGATCATACCTCTATAATATTTTTGATCAATTGCTTACCATCTTTATCTTTATCCATTTGCATGAAGGACTCATAGGTGTTCCAAGAGGTTTAACTGATTCAATTCCAAACTTCTTGAGAATTTCTTTCGTATACTTTGTTTGGTTGATGAAAATCCCCTCTCTTTCTTGTTTGATTTGTAGTCCAAGGAAGAAGTTAAGTTCTCCCATCATGCTCATCTCAAACTCACCCTGTATTAACTTTGCAATTTCTTGACATAGAAGATCGTTAGTAGCACCGAATACAATATCATCTTCATAGATTTGTACTACCAATAAATCTTTATCTTTTCTTTTCAAAAATAAGGTTTTATCAACATTTTATCTAGTAAAATCATTTTCAATTAAAAATTTACTTAGCCTATCATACCAAGCTCTAGGTGCTTGTTTTAAACCATAAAGTGCTTTGTGCAATTTAAAAACATGGTTTGAAAATTCATGATCTTCAAAACCAAGTGGTTATTCTACAAAAACTTTTTGTTTATAAATCCATTTAAAAATGCACTTTTCACATCCATTTGAAATAAATTAATGTTCATATGATATGCAAATGCAAGTAATAGTCTAATTGCTTCTAATGTAGCAACAGGTGCAAAAGTTTCATAAAAATCAATTCCTTCTTCTTGATTATATCCTTTGTAACTAATCTAGCTTTATTTCTAATTACTATACCATTTTTATTTAATTTATTTCTAAACACCCATTTAGATCCTATGACAGGATGACCTTTGGGTCTATCTAGAAGGCTCCATACTTTATTCCTAATAAATTGATTTAATTCCTCTTGCATAGCTAGCATCCAATTACTATCTTTTTCGGCTTCCTCGATAGTTTTAGGTTCTATTTGAGACACAAATGTAAGATGATTATTGATATTTCTCATTGATGATCTAGTTCTTATACCTTGAGATGGATCACCTATAATCAATTCCTTTGGATGACCATAAGCATATCTCCAATCTCTAGGTAGATCTACATCATTACGAGTAGTATCAATAACATCATTCTTAGGTGAATCATCATCTTTAGCTTCTGGTTCATGATCTGAAGATACATCTATATTCAATTTTTCAATATTTCTTTCAAGCACATTTGTATCTTTCTCATCATCTATCTTTTCAGAACTTGATGCTAAAGACTCATCAAAAACTGCATGAATTGACTCTTCTACAATTAAATACTTCTTATTAAATACCCTATAGGCTTTACTAGAAGTGGAATATCCTAAGAATATACCTTCATCAGATTTAGTGTCAAACTTTCCAAGATTGTCTTTACCATTATTATGAATGAAACATCGATAACCAAATGCATGAAAGCAACTAATATTAGGTTTCTATTATGTCATAATTCATAGGGAGTTTTCTTAAGAATTGGTCTAATTAAGGCTCTATTTAGGATGTAACATGCTGTGTTTATAGCTTCCGCCTAGAAGTACTTTGGGAGTTGGCTTTCACATAGCATGGTACGAGCCATATCTTCTAGAGTCATATTTTTCCTTTCTACAACTCCATTTTGTTGAGGTGTTCTAGGTGCAGAAAAGTTATGATGAATGTCATTTTTAATGTAAAATTTTTAAATAAATGATTTTTAAATTCAGTTTCATGATCACTTCTAAGAGACACTATGGTGTTGTTTTTCTCATTTGTGACTTTCTTGAAGAATTTCAAAAATATAGGGAAAGTCTCATCTTTGTGAGCTAAAAATAATACCCAAGTAAATCTAGAATAATCATCTACTATCACATGACCATATTTCTTTCCTCCTAGACTAGTGGTTCTAGTAGGTCCAAAAAGGTCCATATGAAGTAGCTCAAGTAGCCTAAAAGTAGAAACAATATTTTTAGATTTGAAAGAGTTTCTATTTTATTTTTCAAATTGACATGCATCACAAATTCTATTGTTTTTAAAATAATTTTGGAAGACCTTTAACTAAATCCATTCTAATCAATTTTGAAATTAAGTATGTGCTTGCATGACCTAGTCTACGATGCAATAGCCATCCAATCTCATTTACTTTAGTATTATCAGCAATTAAGCAATGATTACTAATAGACAGATTGTCTAAATCAATTAAGTATACATTGCCATTTCTATTTCTAATAAATATAATGATGTTGTCAATGGGATTTGATACAGTGCAAATAGAAGCTTCAAAGGAAACTTTGAAACACACAGTTGGCTAATGCTAATTAAATTATGCTTTAATCCATCTACATACAAGACATTTTTAATAAAAGTGGAGGGAGTGATTTGAATTTTACCAAAGCCCATGATTTGGCCTTTGCCATTATCTCCAAAAGTTACAACTCCTCTTTTGATTTCAAAGGTGATGAATTGCTCCTTGTCACCTATCATGTGTCTTGAGCAGTCACTATCAAGATATCATTTTCTTTTTGATCCTTTGGCCCGCAAGACACTCCTGCAAGACAATCAAATCTTATGTTTAGGTACCAAAGCCTTCTTGGGTCCTTCATGGTTAGTAGCAAGAAAGATTGTTCCTTTTGGAACCCATATTTTCTTGCCTTTAAGACTTAAAATTCTTATGAGACTTTTTAAAATTACATTCATAAGATTTATGTCCCTTTTGTTACAATCAAAGTTGTCAATTTCGTTTTGGATTATGTTTCAGTTTAGCTTATGAAACGAAATATTTCGGTAATAGACCATTTCGGTGCTTCATTTCGGAATATCATAATTCATATTCTTCATACGGCCGTGGGGTAGGGTAACTAGGATTTTTTGATGTTTTGAAAGGTTTAATAATTCATAAATTGGTTATTTTGCCGAAACGGCCGAAACATACTAAAATTGGCTGAAAAATATCCCGTAGTGCTTATCTTTTCGGATAAGCTACTGAAACGAAACATCTCGGCCGAAATAAAGTTGACAACTCAATAATAACATGAAATATCATTTTTCTTTACAAAGAAATTATTGACATTTTTTGTTTCATATGTGTCTATATCCTAGCTTTATCAAAAATAGCTCTTTGATTGTTCAATAGTAAATTAAGTTTTTCTGAGCTATTTATAAATTTATCAACAATATTCTTATACTTATCAACTTCTTTCTTTAAATTAAGATTTTCATTAGAAATTGATTCTTTTTCCTTCAATATGTCTTCTTTTTCAGATTTCAAATTTTGATCTCAAAAACAAGTTCATTTTTCATTTTGAGAAGATCTAAATTTTTAGTTTTCAATGATTTGTTTTTGTTTCTCAAAATCTTGAAATCACTAACTAATTCATTGAAAGCATCATATAACTCATCAAAAGTGAAATCAACATTGGGGTTTTCAAATTTACCTCATTGTTGTCATTTGCCATGAAGCATATGTTGACAACCTCTTTTGTTCTTCTTCGGATGAAGACTCTTCACTATCACTCCAAGTTGCAACATAGGCTTTCTTCTTCTTGTATCCCTTCTTTAATTGAGGACATTCGGATCTGAAATGTCCTGGCTTCTTACATTCATAACATATTAAGGGATCCTTTTCCTTGTCCTTATCCTTTTTTTTCTTTTCTCCTTTCATTTTTAGTCTAGACTTTCTCTTGTGGAAGGGTCTCCTTCTTTGCATAAATTACTTGAATTTCCTAGCAAGGAGAGCTGTCTCATCATCATCTTCATCATCTTCACTGCTGCACTTTTCATCCTCTGCAGCCTTGAGTGCAATTGTTCTTTTCTTTTTCACTTCTTCCTCTTGATGTTGTTTCATTGTAAGCTCATGGATCATTAGGGATCCAAGTAGCTCGTCAAAGGAAGATGTTCAAGTCTTTGGCTTCTTGGATTGCTGTCACTTTGGCTTCCTATGATCTTGGAAGAGACCTAAAAATTTTGCGCACTAATTCAGAGTTAGTATAAGTCTTACCAAGACTCTTTAAACCATTTACAATATCAGTAAATCTAGTGTACATGCATGTGATTGACTCATTTGTTCCATGCTAAATAGTTCATATTTGTGCACTAGTATGTTAATTTTGGATTCTTTAACTTGGTTGGTACCCTCATGAGTAACTTCCAACCTATCCCATATTTTTTTGGCTGAAATGTAAGTGGATATTCTGTTGAATTCATTTGCATCCAAAGAACAGTATAGGACATTCATGGCTTTGGCGTTGAGCTGAGCCATTTTTATCATTTTCATTCCAATCCCTTTCGGGCTTAGGAACGATTGATCCATCTACTATGTGTGTGGGAGTGCTAGGACCATTAATAATGACACTCCATAGTTCATAATCTAAAGCTTGAATGAAAATTCTCATTCTAGCTTTCCAATAAGAATAATTTGTGCCACTAAACAAAGGAGGTCTATTGGTGGATTGACCTTCAGAAAAAGATGATCCAGCTTGAGCTGCTTTGGATCTTTAGCTCTTGATCATTAAATCAAGCTGAAATGAGCACAAGCTCTGATACCAATTGTTGGCCCAAATGGCAACCCAAGAGGGGAGAGGGGGGTGAATTGGGTTCTTTAAAAAATTTTACACTTAAAAACAATTTCACTAAGTTAATGTGCACAAGTGAAGTGATGCAGTAAATTATAAACACAATATAAATGAGAGAGAGAGAGTGATACACACAACAAACACAAGAAGGTTTATAGTGGTTCGGTGTTATCTACACCTACGTCCACTCCCAAGCAACTCTTGGGTCCACACTATAATCATCCTGATTACAGCTGAGTTGTTTTGCAAGATCACAACTCAAACTTGTTATTTTACATGGGGTCACAATGAACCCCGCTGGTTTTCATGGGTTCACCAGCATACAACCCAACGTAAACTACACTTAGCTTATCCCGAGGTCAACTACCTCAACTAATTCAATCCCCTGATTGAATTAGAACACAAGCAATTCAAATATAAGTTTACAGCAATTAAAAGCTCCTCAAATGAGCAAATATGTAATGTATATAAAAAGATTAGAAAAGCTTGATTTGGAGCGATTTGAAGTTGAGCTTTTCTTCTTTTCCTCTTCTCTTCTGAATCTACTAACAAGATTTGAACTTTGATCCTTGAATGAAGCTTGTTGAAGAGAAGTTGAAAATTTAGGGCTCTTGCTCTTTTTTTTTCAAATCGATGGAAATCCTTAGGATTTGATCTTCAAAGGCTATTGATCGATTGCTCTTCTATCTCTCTTCAATTGATGGCCTTGAGCACAGAGATTTTCCTCTTTGAATTCTCTCTTTTTCTTTCTCTTTATTTTCTCTATTTTTCTCCTTTTTTTTTGAAACGGACGATGCCCTTTTATAATCTTCTTTAATCCAAGATTAGGTAAAAAATAGCCATTGAAATTATACTTGGAATGCTTCCTCACACAAAGAAATATATCCGTTGGGGGTTAGGTGAAAAATATTACTGTTGGAATCTGTTCTGACACTTTTCAAAAATCGTTTTTGACAGGTTGGAGTTGGCTCCATCTTTTAAGGTGTCGGATCCAAGTTGGGTTTCCAACATAGTAATAGAACAACCATTGGGGAGTCGGCTCCGAGAAACTATGGTGTCAGCTCGACGCATTCTGGAGTCGGCTCTAATTTTTGAGGGTGTCGACTCTAACGATGTCCCCAAAAAAATACTCTCTATTCTCAGGTTAGAGTCGGCTCTAAAATCTCTAGGTGTCGGCTCTGAACTTAAGGTGTCGACTCTGAAACTTCAGGTGTCGGCTCTGAAAACTGGCGCAGAAAACCATTTCTCTGTGTCTGAGGTTAGAGTCGGCTCTAGAATTTTAGGTGTCGACTCCGAACCGTGCCAAAAATATTGAACTGTTCTGATACGCCCTGGAGTCGGCTCCAAACACAATAGGTGTCGGCTCTAAGATCTGAACTTTGAAATGTTCCATTGAAAAACTGATTCAAACTTAATTTTGTATATCATTTGAATAACTTACCTTTCTAAGTTCTTGAAACACTTGTTAATTTCATTAGTAACATAAAAAATAGGCTTTTGTTAATCATAAAAATCAATAGGTGGGTCAACAATCGTTCCCACGACTCTGTTGTTTGTCTACTTAAGAAGGCCATGCAGGTGGAGGTGGACGGTGTTACTATGGACAATCAGGTCCAGGGGACTCCGGTAGGTGGCCCTATTGATAGTGCTCCTCCAGACACTGAGATGATAGGGGATCGGATGGGCCCCCCCAATCTAAATAAAGATTTTTATATGGAATGTTAGAGGAGCTTTGAAACCATCGTTGTGCTCCTCTTTTGGGAGGCTCTTGCAGCTCCATAAATGTCATATATGTATATGCTGAAGACTCACTTGTCTGGACAGAGTCTGGCCTATGTTAGGAGACAAATATTCAGATCATGGTCTTCCTATGCTATAGAGTCTGATGGATTATCTGGTGGCATCTTGGCCTTATGGCGTGCTGCTGACATTAGAGTTGAAGGTTTTTACCACTGCGGGCAGCAAGTGGCTCTGGTCATCTCTAAAGGAGTGTTGGCCCCCTGGCTCCTTTCTGGTATTTATGCAAGTACTAACTTTTGGGTTCGCCGTGTTCTCTGGGATGAGCTCCTGTCTTTGCTTTCTCAGGGTTTTCCTTCCCTGGTGGCTGGGGATTTCAACTGTATCATGGGCACCAATGAAAAGAGAGGTGGTAGGCAGTTTGTGGAGTCTTCGGGCATATCTGAGTTCCGATCCTTCATTGCCTCTGTTAATCTTTTGGATTTGGGCTTTCAGGGGGCTCAGTTCACCTAGTGTAACAACCATCAAGGATCTGCCAGAGTTTGGGAAAGATTGGATAGGGCTTTCGCTACTGCTAAATGGATTCAGCTCTTTCCCTCCACCACTATCTCTCATCTGACCAAGATCGCCTCTGATCATTGCCCTATCCTTATTTCTACTAATGTGGATGGTCAGTGCCGGGGTTAGTTTAAATTTAAGAAATTCTATACTTCTTATTCGGCAGTCTGGTCCCTTATTTCTCAGGTTTGGCACATTCCTATCAGAGGTAACACCACTTATCGCCTTTCTCGCCATTTGGATCTTGCTAGGCGTAGACTTTCCAGATAGAATCGGGAGGAGGTCAGTGACATCTTTAGACAAGTTGAGGAGGAGGAGAATGCTATTGTTTCTCTTCAGGATAAGGAGGATCGCCTTGGCTATCTTCAGGACTCTGATTTATCTACTCTTCGCTTCAATCTTGGCCTCCACCATTCTCTTCTTCGTCAGCAGGAGACCTATTGGAGGCAAAGATCCCGGATTCAGTGGATCAAGGAAGGTGATCAGAACACTAGATTCTTCCATCAGATCACCCTAAAGCATCGAGTGGCAAATCAGATACGGTGGCTCATTGATGATTCGGGGAATGTCCAGGAGTCTACTCAGGGCATTACAGCCAGCTTTTCCATTTTTTTGTTCTCGCTGGACTGAGCTTTCTGGGGACGGATCCTCTGTGGTTCTGGTGGCATCTCCCCTTAAGGTCTCGGCGGTGGAGAATGATGCTCTTACCAATCTGATTACCTCTAAGGATATTTGGTTGGCCCTCTGGAACCTTGGCTCGGATAAGGCCCCAGGGCCGAATGAGTTTCCTCCTCTCTTCTTTCGGCATTATTGGGCTATCATGCATCAGGATGTTGAGCAGGCCATTCAGCTTGTTTTTATGACCAGATCGATCCCTTCTGAGTGGAATAGGACTCTTGTTACTTTGGTGCCGAAATGCCACGATGCTTCTATGCCACACCACTTTCGGCCTATCAACTTGTGCACGATCTTATATAAGGTTTGCGCTCGGCTTCTGGTTTCTTAGCTCAGGGTGGTGATTCCTCGGCTGATCTCTCTTGAGCAAGGGGCTTTCCTGGCTGGTCGGTGTATTTTTGATAACGTCATGTTAGCTCAAGAGGTTATGCATGATCTTCATAGAGCTCCTAGTCACCAGTGTTTGATGGTTGTCAAGCTTGATATGGAGAGAGCTTATAATAGAGTGTGTTGGGATTTTCTTTTCTGCTCTCTTCAGGAGTTTGGGTTTGATGAGCTTTTTATTGCATGGATCAAGGCTTGTGTTCACCGGCAGTCATTCTCTATTATGATTAATGGTGATCAGACCGACTACTTCCATTCTGCAGTGGGTCTTAGGCATGGATGTCCCCTTTCCCCATTCTTATTTATTCTTTCTGTGGATGCTTTATCGAGAGCTCTTCACCAGGCCCAGCAAGCTTCTCTCTTAGATCCTTATAGTGCCAAGTCCCAAGGGCCATCGTTATCCCATTTGTTGTTTGCTGATAATTGCATCCTGATGGGGAGGGCTACTATCAGTAATGCTTCTGCTTTTGCTTTAATGTTTCAATCTTATTGTAGGGCTTCTGGTCAGCAAGTTAATACTGCTAAATCCATGATATCTTTCAGTCCAAAGATTAAAACTTCCACTTGGGAGTCTATCATGCAAATATTGGGTATTTTCGCTCAGGCTGATCACCTTTCTTATCTGGGGGTCCCAATTATGGGAAGGTGGCTACGCCGCTCTGATTTCAGCAATCTGGAGCGCCGTGTTCATGATCGTCTGGATGGCTGGCAAGTCTCAGGGTTATCCATGATGGCTAGGTTTACCTTCATCCGATCTGTGCTCATTGCTCTTCCTCTATATATCATTTCTAATGCTGCCATTCTGATGACCTGTTTAAGAAGGATGGAGAGATGGTTCAGAGATTTTCTCTGGGGCTCTATGTAGGATAGCCATGGGATCCACCTGCGGGCTTGGGACTCTGTATGCATGCCCATTTCGGAGGGGGGGCTTGGGATTCATTCCTTCATTGTGTGAAGAGAGGTGCTGATTGCTAGGCACGCATCGAGATTCTTATTAGATTCTGGATGCCTGTAGAGCTTGTTCATGCATGCCAAATACAGTGATTGGTCTTCCCAGAGTCATTTCCAGTCTATTCGTAGCTACTCTTTCTTCTGGAAAGAGGTTTGTCATCATGCTCTGGCTGTTCTTAGTTGTACGTCGTGGATGATTGGAGATGGCACCTCTGTGGATACCCTTAGGGACATATGGTTGGCTAACCTCCCTTTGATTTGATGGCCCACCTTTGTCAGTTCTGACATCGCTACTGGTATGAGAGTCTCTGACCTAATTATTCAGGATCACAATGCCTGGAACGGTCCCCTTGTAGCCTCTTTATTTGGTGCGGAGCTTTTCCAGCGCATTTTCGCTATCCCTCTTCTCCCTGATCATACTGCGGACATTAGATTATGGAGGAGATCCTGCTTGACCCGTGCGCCGATCAGGGACATCATGCAGGATTACAGATTTCAGTCGGGGTACACGATGGATGGTTCTTGGATTTGGAGGCTCCCCATCCACCCTAGAGTTCGCCTATTCATATGGAAGATGGCGTGGGATTGTCTTCCTACGTGTTCCCTACTTTCTGGGAGGGGCATGGCGATCTCTCCTACTTGTCCGTTATGCGGTACCGAGGTCGAGACATCTAACCATGCTATATTCTCCTATGGCAGAGCAAGATCGGTGTGGCAGCTTGTGGGTTATCGCCTATGGGATGTGAGTAGTGCTCAGTGCTGCACCTCCTTCCTTATGATGATTCGTTGGGATATGAGAAGAGACTTCGGTCGATCCAGCTCCTTGGCTACCTATATTGCTTATCAGCTCTGGTTATCTCAGAATCGTTATATTTTCTCTAATGCATCTGATCCTCCTCACAGGATAGTCAGGACTGCTCAATCCCTCTCAGATGAGTACACATTCCATCAGTCTACCCTCGACTCTGATAGCTCTAGCATATGGGATTTCCCTGTTGCTCCTACAACGCACCGGCGTACGGTCTTTATTTCTTGGGAACCTCCTCCACTAGGGCTTGTCAAAGTCAATTTTGATGGCAGTGTTCGTGGTCGTCTGGCGGGTTCGGCTTTTCTGATCCGTGGGTCTGATGGTGCTTTGGTGGCGGCTGGCGGTTTTGGCCTCTTGACCTATCTGTTCTGGCTGTTGAACTGCATGCTGCGTGGGCTGGCATCTCCTATGCCATACACAGTTTAGGTATTCGTAGGCTTATTATTGAGGGTGTTCTATCACAGTGGTGCGTTGGCTCTGCCAGAATCTGGGCGATCCTATTCCGACCAACCCTATGATATGTGACATTCGGTCTATGCTCCACCAGGCTGATACTGTTTAGATTTGGCACATTTATCGGGAAGCTAATTCAGTGGCAGACTGGATTGCTGTCCGGGTTGCCTATCATTCAGGACCGTGATGCTGGATTCCGGGTGATCCGTGTCTGCCTGTGCTTTCTCAAATTTTGTATTCTAATAAATTGGGCTTGACTCAACCATGAATGGTATGATCGCTCATTTGTAAAAAAAAAAAACTAACAAGCATCTTGCCCTGCTTTATGGCTAGCCAGCGTTAGACTATTTCATGAGCTGCTGCCATGTTCTTTGCACCAAGTGACAAAGAGCAAAAGAGAGGAAGAGAAACCAAGTAATTATGCTTCAATTTCATTTGTTTCCTACTTTGCTTGTAAGAAACATGTAGAGGGTAAGACAATTAAAGTATGATATATATTGTTTCTGGCTGACGACACGTACTTAATAGAAGACCAATATAGTTATGCATACAAATACATACAGATGCATGTATGTATGTGTTTACACAGATAGGGACATGCATTGCTAGCATATTAATTAACATTAACTTTCATTTTATCATAAGAGCCATTTACTTTGGATTTATAGCTAAAATTAACACCGTAATTCAGCATTGTTATGCAATCCGAGAAAGAGGAGAACAAAATATTCTTGGCCGAGTACGTGGTCAGATTTCCAATGGAAGAATCCACCAGGCTTTCTAAACCTCTTCAGGAGGATGCAGTCACTGACAGAAAACGCTGCTGCAAGTACATAACAAATCCAAGGAGCACTCACTGGCAAGGAATGATGATATCCCATGCAGTGCGGTATAAAATCACATCATGATCTGCATATGTTTGATCAGCTGAGATGGGGAACATGGTGGTCGGCTCTTTAAGCATCATGCAAGAGCGAGGTGGTGCATCAACAACGGTGGTTCCAACAAGGGAGAAAGGCCTATGCAGTTTCAAAATTATATTCCGCATGATTTGAGGGAGCAAGAAGCCATCAAGTATCCATCGTTCCCAAGGCAATGGCTGTTGGGTCTAGTATGGTGCTATCAAGGTTCAAGTTGGTTTAACTTATATTGAACTGGGTGTAGATCCAAATGTTTGAGATTAAATAAAGTCACTAATGTACACAGGCTTGGAAATTGGTTTAATCCCATAGGTTAATTCATTGAAGTTTTTGTTGAGTCTGAGCGAAGCCCACTTGATCATGTATTTAAACTCTAGTCTCTAAGATTTGGATGAAATAAAAAATAGATTCTTTTTTTCAACTCTAATTTCTCTTTGATCACAACCGCCTCCTCCTCTGAACTATGTTGCATGGCTTCATGGTGCTTTCTTTCTCTCAACAAAGCGAAGCCGTGTAGCACGCAGGCGTGGCATGGACGGCGCGAAACTCTCATGTGAAGGAGGCTTTGATCCATAAACATTAAGATGTGGGACCAAATGCTTTGAGGTTCGTGCGCGCCAGTGCTCTGGTTCTATTTGAAGGGTTGTCTTTAAGATTCATGCGTCTGCCATCGTCTTCCCCGATCTCCGGCGATCTGTGTCTTCTCCGGTTGTGCTTTTGGTGGTCTGTTCCTTTTGCTGTCCCCTCCTATCCTATGGCCTCGGATGGGGTTATCGATGGGATCGTTTCCGGGAGAAAGGAGGTGGGTTCCGGGTTGTAAGGGAGTCATTAGGTTTGAAAGCTGGAGCTGGCATGGCGTCCTCTTCAACTACTGGTTCTGATAATCCCAAGGGCTCGACAAAGATGGGAAGTCCGTGGAGTCGTCCACCCTTGGGTCGCTATGGTTGGGATGCTCCTCCTTCCCCGGCGGAGGTGGAGGAACTGATCCGCCTCTTCTCGGATATAATCCAAGTCCCAGTCAGTTCTTTGGAGAGCAAGGTCAGTGCTTGGGGCGAGAAGGCGGTGCTGGCTCGTTCTCTGTCTCGGTGGGTGCCGCTGGAGGCGATCGGGAGAGAGCTGCATCGTTCTGGCCTTCCGGGAGAAATTGAGGTGGTTCCTCTGGCTCATAGGCACTACCTCATCCGGCTCTTTGATCCTCAAACCAAAATCTGAATTCTAGAGAGGCCATGGGTGATTAATGGGCAGGTTCTTGTGGTGGCCGATTGGAAGCTCGAATTTATTCCGATGGAAGATTCCTTACTGCAAGCTCTGGTCTGGATCCGGCTTCCTCTGCTTCCTATGGAGTTCTGGGAGGATGACATCCTCTCCTCCATTCTCTCGGTGGCTGGGGAGTTCTTGTTCTCGGACGAGTCTACCAAAGCTCGGAAGCGAGGTGGTTTTGCTCGGGCTTGCGTCCGAGTGGATCTGGGTCTTCCCCTCTGGCCATGAGCCAGGGTACGTGGAATCGGCGTCCCATTCTGGCAGCAGTTCTCCTTTGAGAACTTGGAAGGTATTTGTGACCAGTGTGTTTCTCTGCACCTCACTGGTCCATGCAAGCAAGCAGGGGAGATGGCTTCTTCAACGTCTGTTCCATCATTTGGTCCCTGGTTGGCAGCAGTTCGGCGTTGACGGCCACCTCTGGCACAGTATCCGGTCTAGTCGGCGGATGATCGGTCATGCCCCGTTTCATTTACTGTTACTAAGGATGGCTGGTCTGTTCCGAAGAAGATTGCTAGGCGTCAGCTTCCTCCCTCCGCTGGTTCCTCGTTGCTATCCCCTGGGGAAGGGGCTGGACGGGGTGAGTCGGCCGGGCCTGAGTCAGCTGCTAAGGTCACTCGGGAGCCTGGTTTACAGCCTCTGGCAGCATCTTCTGCACTGGTTTTAGTGCCTATCTCACTTGCTCAAGGTAACCAGGCTGATCCCAGGAAGTGTTCGAGCATGCCGGTAGGCACTATAGCTCAGTATTAGAAATCAGCAGTGGGTGTCATTCAGTCTGAAATCCCTAAGGTGGATTCTATGATGTCTGAATGTGATGAGGCCATTAATTTTCCGAAATTGGGCCTTGAGGTCTATACCAGCAAGGACCCCATCTCGGGTCCTTCCAAGCGGGCCCGTCCAGTTGAGCCCTTGTCCACAAGGATGCCATCTCGCTCTTCCAAAGCCAAAGACAAGGCCTCTCTTATCGGTAGACGTGGGGATCAGGCAACTGTTACATTTGCGGCTTCCTCGATGGCTGGCTGGGGGTCGTCGGCCTAGTTAGGCCCTGGGGCTAAGAAGGCCCAGGGTCGGGTAGGGGCCTCTTCGGGGACAGATTCTGAGTCTACTCTGTCGACCCATTTAGAGTCTTGTACTCATAAATCAGCTGTTCATCAGCTGAAGCAGGCTATTCAGTTGTCTAACTCGGCTGTTCTGATGGACTCAGTCCAGATAGTTGATTGTGTTGATATAGGATCCCTGGATTGCCTTGAGGTGGTCCCAGGCGATACGGAGGTTCTAATGGAATTAGACCAGGCTGTTAACTGCAAAGGCTTGGGAGATTTGGATTGTTCTGTGGAGATGTCAGGGTGATGGTCGAGGATCTCCCCAATCCAGTCTCACCATGAAGATTCTCATCTGGAATGTGAGAGGAGCAGTGAAACCATCGTTTCGCTCCTCAATTGGGAGGCTTATGTAGCTTCACTTTTGATATTTGTATCTTGTTAGAGACTCGGCTTTCTGGGGCTAGTCTGGCCCGTTTCGGAGACAGATCGCTCGAGCTTGGATTTCGTATGCTGTTGAGTCCACTGGTCTTTCGGGGGCATTGTTGCTTTATGGAGGGACGAGAGTATAAGAGTAGATGCTTTCCATAGCTGTGGGCAGCAGGTTGCGTTGGTCATTTCTGAGGGAAGTGCTAGCCCTTGGCTCTTTCGGGAGTTTATGCCAGCACTGATTTTCGAAAGCGTCGGGTCTTTGGTCTGAGATTCAGTCTCTTCTTGACCAGGGGTTTCCCTCCCTCATTGCTGGAGACTTCAATTATATTTTGGGTGCTACAGAGAAGAAAGGAGGCTGGGTTTCTTATGGATTTGTGGGCTGAGCTGAGTTCAGAAACTTTATTTCATCTGCTGGTCTATTGGATTTAGGATTTCAGGGACCGCAGTTTACTTGGTGCAACAACCGGCAGGGTTCAGCTAGAGTCTGGAAAAGATTGGACAGGGCCTTGGCCTCTTCTAGTTGGCTCCAGCTTTATCCCTCTGTCATTGTCACTCACTTGCCTAGAATTGCTTCTGACCACTATCCTGTCTTTATCTCTACTGATATCACCTCTCAGCGACATAGGAAATTCAGATTTGAGAAGTTTTGGACCTCCTATCCAGCTGCTCGCTCCATCATCTCTCAGGTCTCGCAGTTACCAGTCAGAGGTATGCCATTTATGGGCTCTCCAGACGGCTTGCCCTTGCTAGACGTCGCCTTTCTAGATGGCATAGACTGGAGGTTGGGGATATTGTCAGACAGGTGGAGCAGGTTGAGTCTACCATCTCGTCTCTCCAGGCTAAAGAGGACTTGGAGTGTTGACCCAATTATTGATTTGATGATTAATAAAGGAATTGAGTATATTTATTATGTTACTAATAAATTTAACAAGTGTTTCAGGGCTTAAAAATATTTGTTTAATCAAAAGGCATCAAGAAACGTGTTTTGAATCAAGTGCCAAAGGTAAGTTTCAAAATTCAGAGCCTGGAGTCGACACCTAAAAGCTTGGAGCCGACCCCATGGCCAATCAAAATGTCTTTCTGATTTTTGATACGGTCGGAGCTGACACCCAAAGTTTCGGAGTCGACACTTACAGTGTCTGAGCCGACTCCGACACGGGGACAGAACGCATAATTTTGACTACCTTGGAGCCGACACTTACAGTCTTTTGGAGCCGATACCTGAACATGGCGAGCCGACACTTTACTTTTTTGGAGCCGACTCCTCAACGAGCTCAGAACTTTCTATTTTTGGATACACAACTTGGAGACGACACCTGAAAAGTTGGAGCCGACTCCAACCTGTTAGGAACGGATTTTTAAATTACCAGATCATCTCAAACGGTAATATTTTCTTTACCTAACCCCTAATGGCTATATTTCATGTATGAAACAACTTTCTAGGTACATTCCAAAGGCTAGTTTCACACCCAAAACGGATTAAACGAAATCTATAAAGGAGGAAGAGCATTCGTTTGGAAAAAAAGGAGAAGAAAAAATAAAAATATAGAGAAATCATATTGAAAAAAATCCGAGAGGTCTTGAGCAAGAAATCAAGAGAAAAGAATCCACGTTCAAATTCTTCCACTCCAAAAAGCTCAAAGAGAAACCCAAGGCGTTCAAGTTAGAAAATCGAAGGATTTTCCAAAAGAAGAAAAAAGCC
>UESW01001464.1:155323-160323 GCA_900491605.1 Calamus simplicifolius
AGAATCTCACTTAATTGCTGTAAAGAGAATCTTAAGATATTTAAGTGGAACTAAAAATGTAGGTTTATGGTATTCTAGAGACTCAACACTAAACTTGAGTGCATATTCTGATTCTGACTATGCTGGATGTAAACTAGATAGAAAAAGTATAAGTGGTGCATGTCAATTTTTAGGATGTAACTTAATCTCTTGGTTTAGCAAAAAGCAAAATTCGGTTGCATTATCTACTGCTGAAGCAGAATATGTTGCAGCTGGAAGTTGCTATGCTCAAATCCTTTGGATTAAGAGACAACTTGAAGATTATGGCATAGCACTTGATAAAACTCCTATTAGATGTGATAACACAAGTGCAATTAATTTAACTAAAAATCCAATTCAACATTCAAGAACAAAACACATTGAAATTAGATATCACTTTATAAGAGAACATGTAGCTAATAATGAAATTTATCTTGATTATGTTAATAATGAAGAATAATTAGCTGATATATTTACAAAACCCTTGAGTGAAGAGAGGTTTTACTATCTTAGAGGTGAATTAGGGATTTGTGACCCTTTGGAATGATATTGAAACTCTAAGGTATGACTATCTAAATTTATATTAATTTCTTAATATTCCTTTCATAATTTTAAGGACAAATTATCTAGTCATATGAGCAATTTGTTCCTCTTATTCAAAGATTTTTTTCAAAATTTTATTGAACCTATTTGACAAGTTTCAGATGTTTGAATCTCAGTTATTTTTCTCTGAAACTGTCAGTAGAGTCGACACCTCAGTTGAGGAGTCGACACCTTATCTGTGTCGCTCTCGGTCCCTGACCTTGGAGCCGACACCCGTATAAGTGGAGCCGACTCCAGTTCGAGCGCTGACTGTGTTAGCGATGTGGAGTCGACACCCGACTTTGCGGGAGTCGACACCTGGGGTCCCAAATTGATTTTATTAGGGCAGAGTCGACACTTCGTCATTCCATTCTTTTTCAATCCACTGCCAAACTCTTCCCAAACTCTCTCAAACCTCCCCAACTCAAATTCCACTCATTTCAAACCTTCCCAAGAATCTTAATGGCACCTAAGAGGAGAGGATCAGTGATTGGAGCGCCCGTGATGACTGGGAAATGATCGGTGAGGCGACCGTCCGCGAGCCGTCTCTGAGCAAAGAATCTTCAACCCAATCGGACAATCCTAATCCTTCTTCCCCTCAGGTGGACACATTAGCTGGGAGAGTGATAACAATGGATAGGAAAGTCGATTTTGAATTTTTTGAATCCGAGGGCTTTTCTATTGGAAATCAAATTAAAGAGTTAGGCTGGGATAAGTTGTGCTCATTAGATGTTCCACCTATCCTGCCCTTGTCAAAGAGTTCTACTTCAATCTATCGAGAGGTGATGGTGGAATCGTGAGTTCTGTCAGAGGCAAAAGAGTCATCTCACATTTCAAAAACTAGGAAACCTTTTGAGCATTCCCATCACTGGATTGGCAGCCGACGTGCACAGTGAGAGGTCAGACGCCTTGTCAAGGATGTTAGGGAGAGAGGTTACAGAATTTGAAAAGGTTAGGGCTAACCAATTGCCCTTGGAATTAAGATTGCTTCACAATATTTGCAGCATATTATTTTCTAAAATCGGTCGATTTGAGTATGTCTCCGAGCGAGACATAATTGTGATGGATAGTGTATTGACTGGTCAACCTATAAACCTAGCTGCAATGATGATTTTTATATGGCGAAGCTGGAGGAAAAATGAGATCGTCCCTACCCTATGGCATGTTCTAACTATGGTTTTAGGAGCCAAGGTGTTGTAATTTTGGATAATGAACCTTCAAGAACCTCAGGCATACAGATTACTACAGTTTGGCTACCTTGCATCGGATGGGATTTGTAAAGGTCAATGGCATTGGGAAAGGAAAGGCAATTTGGATGAGAGAGCCCCTGAGCTTAGACCTTCTGCACCTTTTGTGGTGGACCATGTTCCCTCTCTACAGCCTAGTAGTCCGGTTCCTATTCCTGTCCCGCTCCTGCCTCTGCTCATGTTTCTGATCAGCCATCTACTTATCAGTCGGATTTTCAGACTTTCAATTGGAGCAACTTAAAGGTTTACTTGCTGCTCAGAAAGATGAATTGAAAACTGAGTTTAATAATCAATTTATGAACTTAAGAGAGACTCTCTACTCATTGGATGATCGCATCAGTAAAATCGAGTCCACTCTTGGTTCATCTGCGGAATCCTTAATAACTGATCTAAAGAACATATTTGAAGAACTTAAGGATATCTGTGGAGATTCTGAAACTTACTCAAGATACAATGCCGAGCTTCAAGGTAAAATCATGATTGCTTGCTCTTTTGTCGATAGAAGATTGAAAGAATTTGTAGCAACTCAAAGTGATGGAATGGAAAAGATTTTAGATCATTTGCAAAGAATTATTAGATCCAATCTATGATTTTATGTAATGATGTAAAAGTTGTTGTTTGATGTTTCATTTTGAAATCTTGATGTAACAGTTGTTGTTGTTGTTCATTTTGAAATCTTAATGTAAAAGTATTGTTTGATGTATAGTTTGATAATTGACAAAGTTCAGTTTCATTTTGTAACACTTGACTTCTTAATGCAATGAAATTATCTTTTGAGCTATCAATTTTAACACTTTACTTAACTTCTCTTAGTCTTTTTGTTGATTACAAAAAAGGAGGAGAAAGTTATGTCGTATGCATTGATTATTAGTTAAGCATTGATTGGTATTTGATTGATATCAAGCTATTTGGATATGCACTAATTAAATAAGCTTAAGTGAAAATTGATATAACTAAATTCCAAGTATCAAACAAAAGGAAGAACAATTGTTAAATTGAACTTCATAGGGGGAGCTATCTTATTCAAGGGGAGCTTACCTATGCAGATCATATTTGAAAATTTTGATTTAAGAATCCTATGCATATACTCAATGTTTTTATAATCATCAAAAAGGGGGAGTTTGTTGACCCAATTATTGATTTTGATGATTAATAAAGGAATTGAGTATATTTATTATGTTACTATGAATTTAACAAGTGTTTCAGGGCTTAAAAATATTTATTTAATCAAAAGGCATTTAGAAATGTATTTTGAATCAAGTGCCAAAGGTAAGTTTCAAAATTCAGAACCTGGAGTCGACACCTAGAAAGCTTGGAGCCGACCCCATGGCCAATCAAATATCTTTCTGATTTTTTGATACGGTCCGGAGCCGACACCCAGAGTTTCGGAGCCGACACCCAGAGTTTCGGAGTCGACACTTACAGTGTCTGGAGCCGACTCCGACACGGGGACAGAACGTGTGATTTTTGACTACCTTAGAGCCGACACTTACAGTCTTTTGGAGCCGATACCTGACCATGGCAAGCCGATACTTAACTTTTTCGGAGCTGACTCCTCGATGAACTCAGAACTTTCTATTTTTAGATAAATGACTTGGAGCCGACACCTGAAAAGTTAGAGCCGACTCCAACCTAGCAGAAACAGATTTTTAAAATGCCAGATCAGCTCAAACGGTAATATTTCCTTTTCACCTAACTTCTAACGGATACATTTTGTTTGGAAAAACTTTCCAGGTACATTCCAATGGCTAGTTTTCTCACCAAAAATGGATTAAAGGAAATATATAAAAAGGGGAGAAAGCTCGTTTGAAAAATAATGGAAAATTCGGAGCTAATACAAATCAAAAATCCGAGAAGTCTTGAGCCTGAAATCAAAGAGAAAAGTATCCAAGTTCAAATCCTTCCACTCCAAAAAGCTCAAAGAGAAATCCAAGGCGTTCAACTCAAAAAATTGGAGGTTTTCAAAAGCTCTATTTTGGTGTGATTTTTCAACTTCTCATTTGCAACATCTGTGAAGAATCAAAGCTGAGGCCTGATTCAACATCTCCAAAGAGAAGAGGAATAGTAGAAAAGAAGAAAAGCTCAAATCCATCCTACTTCAAACAGGCTTTTCTAAACTTGTTTATTTACTTTGAATATTTGCTCATTTGAGGAGCTGTTTGTCAATATAAACATTATTCTTTCTTATTTTACTAGTTCAATCAGGGGGATTGAATTAGTGGAGGTAGTATACCTCGGGGCAAGCTAGATTAGCTTGAGTTTGGGTTTTGTGCTGGTGAGCCCAAGAAAAACCAGCTGGGTTCGTTGTGCACCCGAAAAATAATAAGTTTTGAGTTGTGATCTTGTAAAACAACTCGGCTGTAATCTAGTTGATTATAGTGTGGACCCAAGTGGAACTTGGGAGTGGACGTAGGTGTTGGATACACCGAACCACTATAAAATCATTATGTTTGCCGTGCCTTAATTGTCTCTCTCTTTATCTCTTCATTTGTGATTGAAATCTATTCTGCACTTAATCTCAATAGTTTTGAAAATATTAAATTTTTTTTAGAACCCAATTCATCCCCCTCTTGGGTTGCCATCTGGGCCAACACCATGGTTACTGGGCTAGATCCACGCTATACTATCCAGTAGTGGTAGGCTATATTTGGGAGGTTATTTGGTGTTAAACCTCCTGTCAACACATTTTCGAAAGGCCGTTCTCGTTTAGGATTCTTCGATCAATTCTATCGCAACCTTCACTTGGACGAAGATGCGGATGATGAGGTTATCCACACTTCCTGAGGAGGCAACTTCTTCGAATCATTGGTGGAATGATCCTTCTAGATACCTTCAATTATTTAGTAAAGTTGACATATGTGCCATTTTTGGAAGACATGGAGGCATTTGCTGCTCTTAGTTGGGGATTGGCTACACTTGCTTGTTTATATAGGGCACTATGTCGTGTAACGAGCCCTACCCAGTTAAACATCGAAGGATACCTCCTCTTACTACAGGTAAACACTATATTCTTATGTTTGAGATTGAGGTTTTCTTTATTGTTAATTAATATTTTAATTATCTGAACATGTAGATATGGGCATGAGAACGATTTTTCATTTTTCATCCCACAAGACTCGAGACTTCGGAGGATAGACCTTTCGATGCCAATAA
>UESW01001464.1:165323-187328 GCA_900491605.1 Calamus simplicifolius
TTCTGTAAACTCTGTTGCTATTAATAATAAGAGTGTTTCTGTTTATATGGTTGGTGTTGACCCAATTATTGATTTTGATGATTAATAAAGGAATTGAGTATATTTATTTGATTACTAATGGATTTGAGAAGTGTTTCAGGAGTTAAAATTATTTGATCAATTTAAATGAATTAAGAAACGTGTTTTGAATCAATGCAAAACTTCAATTTCAAAATTTCAGAACCTGGAGTCGACACTTAGAATTCCTGGAGCCGACCCCATGGCCATTCAAATTTTATTCTGATTTTTGATACGGTCCGGAGCCGACACCCAGAGTTTCGGAGCCGACACCCAAAGTTTGGAGTCGACACTTACAGTGTCTGGAGCCGACTCCGATGCGGGGACAGAACGTTGATTTTTGAGCATCCTTGGAGCCGACACACATAGTATTCGGGAGCCGACACCTGGCGATGGCGAGCCGACACTTACTTTTTTGGAGCCGACTCCTCAACGAACTCGAAAATTTTTATTTTTGGAAAAACGACTTGGAGCCGACACCTGAAAAGTTGGAGCCGACTCCAACCTGTCTGGAACGAAAATTTAAATTGCCAGATCAGCTCTAACGGTAATATTTCTTTTTACCTAATTTCTAACGGATATATTTTGTTTTAGGTACATTCCAACGGCTAGTTTCCTTCCAAAACGGATTAAAAGAAATCTATAAAAAGGGGAAAACACCCGTTTGAAAAGAAGAAGAGAGAAAAATAGAAAAAATTTCAAATCAAAAATCCAAGAAAACCTGAGCCTAAATCTCAAGAGAAAAGCATTCAAACTCAAATCCTTCCACTCCAAAAAGCTCAAAGAGAATCCAAGGCCCAAATCAAAAAATCGGAGGATTTCCCAAATTGAAGAAAAAGCTCCGTTTTTCATTTCCAACTTCTCATCTGCAACACTGTGAAGAATTAAAGCTGAGGCTTGATTCAACATTCCAAAGAGAAGAGGAAAAGAAGAAAAGAAGAAAAGCTCAAATCCAATCATCTCAAACAGGCTTTTCTAAACTTGTTTTTTATTTTGAATATTTGCTCATTAAGGAGCTGTGTATATTGTAAAACATTTTTTTTGTTTGTGCTAGTTCAATCAGGGGATTGAACTAGTGGAGGTAGTACCTCGGGTCAAGCTAGATTAGCTTGTGTTTAGGGTTTTGTGCTGGTGAGCCCGGAAAACCGGCTGGGTTCGTTGTGATCCCGGGGAAACAACAAGTTTGAGTTGTGCTCTTGTAAAACAACTCGGCTGTAATCTAGTTGATTATAGTGTGGACCCAAGTGAATCTTGGGAGTGGACGTAGGTGTTGGATACACCGAACCACTATAAAATTTTGTGTTTGCCGTGCTTATTATCTCTATCTCTATCTCTTGTTTGTGCTTTAATTTGCATTGCAATTAATTTCATTAAGCAATTTTAAAAGGGTTAAATTTTTAAAGAACCCAATTCACCCCCCCTCTTGGGTTGCCATCTGGGCCAACAATTGGTATCAGAGCAAGTGCTCATTTGAATTTGATCACACGATCAAGAGCTAAAGATCCAAATGGCAGCTCAAGTTGGATCATTTGCTGAAGGTCATTCCACAATAGACCTCCCTTATTTAATGGTTCCAACTATTCATATTGGAAAGCAAGAATGAGGATATTCATTCAAGCTTTGATTATGAATTATGGGGTGTCATAATTAATGGACCTAGTACACCCACACACATTAGTTGATGGCACTATTGTTCCTAAGCCCGAAAGGGATTGGAATGAAATGATAGGAAAATGGCTCAGCTTAATGCTAAGGCCATGAATGTTTTATATTGTTCTTAGATGCTAATGAATTTAATCGTATCTCTACATGTAATTCCGCAAAAGAGATTTGGGATAGATTAGAGGTTACCCATGAGGGTACCAACCAAGTTAAAGAATCTAAGATTAATATTCTTGTGCATAAATATGAATTATTTAGCATGGAACAAACTGAAACCATAGCATGCATGTATACTAGATTTACTGATATTGTAATGGTTTGAAAAGTCTTGGAAAAACCTATACTAATTCTGAACTTGTTCGCAAAATTCTTAGGTCACTTCCAAGATCATGGGAAGCAAAGGTGACAGCCATTCCAAGAAGCCAAGGACCTAACACTTACCCTTGGAAGAGCTACTTGGATCCTTATGACCCATGAGCTAACAATGAAGCAACATCAAGAGGAGGAAGTCAAGAAAAAGAAGACAATTGCTCTCAAGGCTGCAAAAGTGAGGATAGCAGCAGTGATGATGATGATGATGATGAGACAGCTCTTCTAGCAAGAAAATTTAAAAAATTCATGAGAAGAAAGAGACCCTTCCACAAGAAGAAATCTGGAAATAAGATGGAAGGAGAAAAAAGAAAAGGACAAGGACAAAGAGAAAGACCCCTTGATTTGTTATGAGTGTAAGAAACCGGGGCACTTTAGATATGACTGTCCTCAACTAAAGAAGACTTTCAAGAAGAAGAAGAAAGCCTATGTTGCAACTTGGAGCGACAGCGATGAATCCTCTTCCGAGGAAGAACAAAAAGAGGTTGCCAACATTTGCTTTATGGCAAACGACGACGATGAGGTAAGTTCTGAAAACCCTTGTGATGATTTTGCTTTCGATGAATTATTTGAAGCTTTCAATGAACTAGTAGATGATTTTAAAATTTTGAAAAAGAAATACAAATCTTTGAAAAATGATAGCTCAATTTTATTAAAGAAAAAGATGATCTTACTAATGAAATTAAAATACTAAAATCTGAAAATGAAATTTGACAAAAGAAAAGGAATCAATTTCTAATGAAAATGATAAATTAAAGAAGAAAGTTGATAAATATAAAATATTGTTGATAAATTTACTTATAGTTCTGAAAAACTTAATTTATTATTAGAATCAAAGAGCATATTTGATAAGGCTGGATTAGGATATAGACCTAACTTAAAACAAAAATTTGTCAAAAACTTTTTAGAAAAGAACAAAATAAGATAATGTTACATGTCATTATTGTAACAAGAAAGGCATAAATCCTATGAATGTAACAAGAAAAGTAACAAAAATTTAAATAGTAAAGGAAGAAAATATGGGTTCCCAAAGGAACAATCTTTTATGCTACTAACCATGAAGGACCCAAGAAGGCTTGGGTACCTAAATATAAGACTTAATTATTTTGCAGGAGTGTCTTGCGGCCAAAAGATCAAAGCGAAAGTGGTATCTCGATAGTGGCTGCTCAAGACACATGACGGGTGACAAGGATCAATTCATCACCCTTGAGAAAAAAGAGGAGGAGTTGTTACGTTTGGTGACAATGGCAAAGGCCAAATCATGGGGTTTGGTAAAATTCAAATAACTCCCTCCACATATATTGAAAATGTCTTATATGTTAATGGTTTAAAACATAATCTAATTAGTATTAGCCAATTATGTGATAAAGGTTTTAAAGTATCATTTGAAGCATCTCTGCACTGTTTCTAATCCCATTGATAATAGCATTGTTTTTACTGGAAATAGAAATGGCAATGTATACTTGATTGATTTAGACAATTTGTCTACTAGTAATCATTGCTTAGTTGCTAATAATGCTAATATGAATGAGATTGGTTGGTTATGGCATCGTAGATTAGGTCATGCAAGCACACACCTAATTTCAAAATTAATTAGAATGGATTTAGTAAAAGGACTTCCACAACTAGATTTTGAAAATAACAAAATTTGCGATGCATGTCAATTTGGAAAACAAACTAGAAATTCTTTCAAAACTAAAAATATTGTTTCCACTTCTAGGCCACTTGAACTACTTCACATGGATCTTTTTGGACCTACTAGAACCACAAGTCTAGGAGGAAAGAAATATGGTCTTGTGATTGTAGATGATTACTCTAGATACACTTGGGTATTATTTTTAGCTCATAAAGATGAGACCTTTCCATTATTTTTGAAATTCTTCAAGAAGGTCACAAATGAGAAAAACAACACCATAGTGTCTCTAAGAAGTGATCATGGCACTGAATTTGAAAATCATTTATTTGAAAACTTTTGCATGAAAATGGCATTATCATAATTTTTCAGCACCTAGAACACCACAACAAAATGGAGTAGTTGAAAGGAAAAATAGAACTTTAGAAGACATGGCCCGTACCATGCTATGTGAAAGCAACCTACCAAAGTACTTTTGGGCGGAAGCTATAAACACGGCATGTTACATTCTTAATAGAGCTTAATTAGGCCAATCATTAAGAAAACTCCTTATGAACTATGGAAAATAGAAAACCAAACATAAGTTACTTTCATGCATTTGGTTGTAAATGTTTCATTCATAATAATGGTAAAGATAATCTAGGAAATTTGATGCAAAATCTGATGAAGGCATTTTCTTAGGATATTCAACATCTAGTAAAGCCTATAGAGTGTTTAACAAGAGAAACTTAATTGTAGAAGAATCTATTCATGTAATTTTTGATGAATCTTTAGCATCGTTCTGAAAAGATTGATGATGAGGAAGATACAAACATTTAGAAAGAGATATTGAAAAATTAAATATTGATGTATCTTCAGATCATGAACAAGAAGCTAAAGATAATGATTCTCCTAGTGTTGATGTTGTTGATGCAAATCATAATGATGTAGATCTTCCTAGAGATTGGAGATATGCCTATGGTCATCCAAAAGAATTAATTATAGGTGATCCATCTCAAGGAGTAAGAACTAGATCATCAATGAGAAACATCAATAATCATCTTGCATTTGTATCTCAAATTGAACCTAAAACTATTGAAGAAGCTGAAAAAGATAATAATTGGATGTTAGCTATGCAAGAAGAATTAAATCAATTTACTAGAAATAATGTATGGACATTGTAGATAGACCTAAAGATCATTCTGTTATAGGATCAAAATGGGTATTTAGAAATAAATTAGATGAAAATGGCATAGTAATTAGAAACAAAGCTAGATTAGTTGCAAAAGGATATAATCAAGAAGAAGGAATTGATTTTGATGAAACTTTTGCACCTGTAGCTAGATTAGAAGCAATTAGATTATTACTTGCATTTGCATGTCATATGCATATCAATTTATTTCAAATGGATGTTAAAAGTGCATTTTTAAATGGATTTATAAATGAAGAAGTTTTTGTTGAACAACCACCTGGTTTTGAAGATCATGAATTTTCAAATCATGTTTTTAAATTGCACAAAGCACTATATGGTTTAAAACAAGCACCTAGAGCTTGGTATGAAAGATTAAGTAAATTTCTAATTGAAAATGATTTTATAAGAGGAAATGTTGATAAAACACTATTTTTGAAAAGAAAAGACAAGGATTTATTAGTAGTACAAATATATGTTGATGATATTGTATTCGGTGCTACTAACAATCTTTTATGTCAAGAATTTGCTAAGTTGATGCAGGGTGAGTTTGAAATGAGCATGATGGGAGAACTCAACTTCTTCCTAGGACTTCAAATCAAACAAAGCAAAGAAGGGAATTTTCATCAATCAAGCCAAATACACAAAAGAACTTCTCAAGAAGTTTGGAATGGAGTCAATCAAACCACTTGGAACTCCTATGAGTCCTTCATGCAAATTGGACAAAGATGAAGATGGTAAGAAAGTAGATCAAAAATATTATAGAGGTATGATCGGATCTCTTCTTTACTTAACAGCTAGTAGACCAGATATAATGTTTGCTGTTTTTATGCGCTAGATTTCAATCTGAACCTAAAGAATCTCACTTAATTGCTGTAAAAAGAATCTTAAGATATTAAGTGGAACTAAAAATGTAGGTTTATGGTATTCTAGAGACTCAACATTAAACTTGATTGCATATTCTGATTCTGATTATGCTGGATGTAAATTAGATAGAAAAAGCACAAGTGGTGCATGTCAATTCTTAGGAAGTAACTTAATCTCTTGGTTTAGCAAAAAGCAAAATTCGGTTGCATTATCAACTGCTGAAGCAATATGTTGCAGCTGGAAGTTGCTGTGCTCAAATCCTTTGGATTAAGAGACAACTTGAAGATTATGGCATAACACTTGATAAAACTCCTATTAGATGTGATAACACAAGTGCAATAAATCTAACTAAAAATCCAATTCAACATTCAAGAACAAAACACATTGAAATTAGATATCATTTATAAGAGAACATGTAGCTAATAATGAAATTTGTCTTGATTATGTTAATACTGAAGAACAATTAGCTGATATATTTACAAAACCTTTGAGTGAAGAGAGATTTTGTTATCTTAGAGGTGAATTAGGGATTTGTGACCCTTTGGAATGATTTTGAAACTCTAAGGAATGACTATCTAGATTATATTAATTTCTTGATATTCCTTTCATAATTTTAAGGACAAATTATCTAGTCATCTGAGCATTTGATTCTTATACTCCAAAATTTTATCAAATTTTATGAAGTTTCAGTGTTTGAATCTCAATTATTTTTCTCTGAAACTGTCATTGGAGTCGACACCTCAGTGAGGAGTCGACACCTCCTGTGTCGCTCTCGGTCCCTGACCTTGGAGCCGACACCCGTGTAAGTGGAGCCGACTCCAGTTCGAGCGCTGACTGTGTTAGCGATTTGGAGTCGACACCCGACTTTGCGGGAGTCGACACCTGGGGTCCCAAATCGATTTATTAGGGCAGAGTCGACACCTCGTCATTTCTATCTTCAATCTCCCCAAATCCCTCCAAAACTCTTCCAAAACCTCCATCTCTAATTCCACTTCTTAACCTTTCCTAAGGATCAATGGCTCCTAAGAGGAGAGGTTCTGTTGGAGCGCCGTGGTGACCGGAAGCGTTCGTGAGGCGACCCGTCCGCGAGCCGTCTCCGAGCATGAGATTCCTCCAATTCAGACAATCCTAGCCACTTCACCTCAGGTAGATACCCTAGCCGGGAGAGTAATTACATGGGAGAAAGTTGATTTTGAATTTTTGAATCCGAGGGTTTTTCATTGGTAGGCAACTTAAGGAGCTGGATGGGATAAGTATGTCTTAGATGTTCCACCTACCCAGCCCTAGTAAAGGAATTTTATTTAATTTGTCAAGAGGAGATGGTGGATTAGTAAGCACTGTTAGAGGAAATAGATTCACCTTACATTTTACTTAGGAAATCTGTTGAGCATTCCAGTTACTGGATTAGCTGCTGATTGCACAGTGATAGATCAGCTGCTATCAAGGATGTTAGGGAGAGAGGTTGTTGAATTTGAAGAAGTTAGGGCTAATCAACTGCCCTTGGAATTAAGGTTTTCATAACATTTGCAGTAGGATTTTATTCCCTAAGACCGGACGATTTGAGTATGTCTCCGAGCGAGACATTGTTGTGATGGATAGTGTATTGACTGGTCAGCCCATTAATCTAGCTGCATGATGATATTTTACATGGCCGAGGCTGGAGGAAGAGAAAGATCGTCACTACCCTATGGCATGATCTTAACTATGGTTTCAAAGCCAAGGGAATTTTGGATAATGAACCTCCAAGAGCCTGAGACACACTGATTACTATAGTTTGGCCACTTTCATCGAATGGGATTTGTGAAGAATTAATGGCAGTGGGAAAGGAAAGGTTGGATGAGAGAGCCCCGAGCCTAGACATTCTGCACTTGGAGGCTGGTCCGTCTATGAGGATTCCATCTCCACATCCTAGTAGTCCTGCTCCTGCTCCTTCCCTGTCCGTGATTGATCATCATCTTCTTCATCAGTCGGATTTTCAGACCTTCAGTTAAGCAACTTAAAAGTCTTCTTGCTGCTCAGAAGGATGAATTGAAGACTGAGTTTGACAACAAATTATGAATCTTAAAGAAACTCTTTATTCATTAGATGATCGGATTGCCAAATTGAATCAACTCTTAGCTCTTCTACTGATCTTTAAGTGGTGATCTAAAGAACATTTTTGAAGAACTTAAAGACATTTGTGGAGATTCACCTATTCAAAGTGCAATGCTGAGTTCAAGATAAAATTATCACTGCTTGTACTTTTGTTGATGAAAGACTGAAAGATTATGTCAAGCTTCAGACTGAAGGAATGCAGAAGATTGTAGATCATTTAACAAGGATTATTAGAACTAATTTTTGATCTTCATGTAATGATGTAATGAATTCTGATGTAATGTCAATTTGATATAATGAAAGTTTTTGAATGATTCAGTTTAATGTAATGAAAGTTCAGTTCCATTTTGTAATACTTTTGATGAATGAAATTATCTTTTGATCTATCAATTTTATCTTTGACTTAACTTCTCTTTTCTTTTTGTTGATTACAAAAAAGGGGAGAAAGTTATGTCGTATATGCATTGATTAGTAATTGATTGGAATTCAATTAAATATTGATTGAAATTGGAGAAAGTTAATATGCATTGATTGGTTATGCTTTAATTGCATTTATTTAATTCAAAAAACAATTGATATTTGAACTTCATAGGGGGAGCTACCTTATTCAGGGGGAGCTTACTTATGAGGATCACTCTTAAAATTTTAATTTAAGAATCTATGCATATACTCAATGTTTTTATAATCATCAAAAAGGGGGAGATTGTTGACCCAATTATTGATTTTGATGATTAATAAAGGAATTGAGTATATTTATTTGATTACTAATGGATTTGAGAAGTGTTTCAGGAGTTAAAATTATTTGATCAATTTAAATAATTAAGAAACGTGTTTTGAATCAATGCAAAACTTCAATTTCAAAGTTTCAGAACCTGGAGTCGACACCTAGAATTCCTGGAGCCGACCCCATGGCCATTCAAATTTTATTCTGATTTTTGATACGGTCCGGAGCCGACACCCAGAGTTTCGGAGCCGACACCCAGAGTTTCGAGTCGACACTTACAGTGTCTGGAGCCGACTCCGATGCGGGGACAGAACGTTGATTTTTTGAGCATCCTGGAGCCGACACCACAGTATTCGGGAGCCGACACCTGGCGATGGCGAGCCGACACTTACTTTTTCGGAGCCGACTCCTCAACGAACTCAAAATTTCTATTTTTGGAAAAACGACTGGAGCCGACACCTGAAAAGTTGGAGCCGACTCCAACCTGACTGGAACGAAAATTTAAATTGCCAGATCAGCTCTAACGGTAATATTTCCTTTTTACCTAATTTCTAACGGATATATTTTGTTTCAGGTACATTCCAACGGCTAGTTTCCTTCCCAAAAGGATTAAAGAAATCTATAAAAAGGGAAAAACACCCGTTTGAAAAAGAAGAAGAGAAAAAATAGAAAAATTTCAAATCAAAAATCCGAGAAAGCCTGAGCCTGAATCTCAAGAGAAAAGCATTCAAACTCAAATCCTTCCACTCCAAAAAGCTCAAAGAGGAATCCAAGGCGCCCAAATCAAAAAATCGGTGGATTTCCCAAATTGAAGAAAAAGCTCGTTTCTTCCATTTCCAACTTCTCACTGCAACGACTGTGAGGATTAAAGCTGAGGCATTCATCATTCCAAAGGAAGAAGAGGAAAAGAAGAAAAGCTCACTCAATCATCTCTAAACAGGCTTTTCTAAACTTGTTTACTTTATTTTGAATATTTGCTCAACTAAGGAGCTGTGAATCATTAAAATTCTTATATTTGTTTGTGCTAGTTCTATCAAGGGGATTGAACTAGTGGAGGTTGTTAACCTCGGGTCAAGCTAGATTAGCTTGAGTTTAGGGTTTTGTGCTGGTGAGCCCGGAAAACCGGCTGGGTTCGTTGTGATCCCGGGGAAAACAACAAGTTGTGAGTTGTGCTCTTGTAAAACAACTCGGCTGTAATCTAGTTGGTTATAGTGTGGACCCAAGTGAATCTTGGGAGTGGACGTAGGTGTTGGATACACCGAACCACTATAAAATCCTTGTGTTTGTCGTGCATTCATTATCTCTATCTTTATCTCCTTGTTTGTGCTTTATATTTGCATTGCAATTAATTTCATTTGTCTTAGAGCAGATAACTTTAAAAGGGTCAAATTTTTTAAGAACCCAATTCACCCCCCCTCTTGGGTTGCCATCTGGGCTAACAGTTGTTCATCAATTAATTTATGGCATTCACGTTTAGCACATGTAAATTTTAGATCACTTAAGTTTATGGCTAAAAATGGTTACATAACATACGAAAATGATAACCATGATAAGTGTGAAATTTGCATTCAAGCTAAGATGACTAAATTACCATTTCCTAAGTCCGAAAGAAATTCTGAAATTTTACAAATTATTCATTCGGATATATGTGAATTAAATGGAAATTTGACTAGAGGAGGAAATAGATATTTCGCCACATTCATTGATGATTACTCTAGGTATACCTATGTCTATCTTATAAAGCATAAAGATGAAGTGTTCGACAAGTTTAAATTGTATAAATCAATTGTCGAAATCAAAAGGAAAAGAAAATAAAAATACTTAGAAGTGATAGAGGTGGAGAATATTTTTCTGCTATATTTACTTCTTTTTGTGAAGAATATGGAATAATACATCAAAGAACTTCTCCTTATACTCCACAACAGAATGGATTGGCTGAGGGAAAGAATAGAACCCTTGTGGATATGGTGAATTCAATGTTGCTAAGTTCTAAGCTTCCCTTGAACCTTTAGGGTGAAGCATTACTTAGTGCTTGCCATGTGCATAATAGAATACCCTCAAAGATTACAAAGACTTCCCCTTACAAATTATGGAATGGTAGAAAACCAAATTTAACTTATATTCGGTTTGGGGTTGTCTAGCCTTTTATAGAGTTCCAGATCCTAAAAGAATAAAGTTAGGGCCACGGGCTATGAAAAGTATATTTGTTGGATATGCTGAAAATTCCAAAGCCCATAGGTTTAAGCTTGGGCCACTTGTGATTTTGCTAATGTCTTGAATTACTTACACTAACTAAAGGTTTAAAACGAAAGTTACCTTTAATTATGCGTTTAGCTATGTCTATGACTATTCCGAGTTCACACAAACTAAGTAGAGGATTGTAAGTGTAGTTTGTGTGAAGGATGTGAATGGGATTAGTCCCACATGGAATAACTAGAGAGTTGGATACCTATTTATATATTGGTTGACTCTTTCTCTTGTGGATGAGTTGGGCCTAAATAACTTAGGCCTATAATATATATTTAAAGTTAAAGATGAGCACTTGGGCACTTGGGACATCTTGGGCATGAAAGTCAATCAAGCCGAATTTAATTTCTACGGTTCTTTTTTTGAAATTATTTTTGGTTTATTTTCGGTTATGCCCAAAAGACGTATCTCTTGAATACAACCCTTCCCAATCCGACCGTTTTAAATTCTCTATAAAGATAAGGATGTTCTCAATAGAAGATTATCGCTTGCAAACGATAATCTTGAATTTATTGTATTCTAAAGTATTTTTACAAATTTCTATTTGCAATCTATAGTGAAAAATTCATTCATGCCTCAAATCCAAATTTTTCGTACAGTTCTCTCTTATACTGGCGGAACCTTTCCTCCGGATCCTGGCCTAGGCGCCCTGATCCTGGCCTAGGCGCCCTGTTGGTGGCATGACAGAGGGGATGACGTCAATCCGACGACTGAATTGGGTATCGGGAGTTGCCCGGAAAGGAAAACACTTTGTACACCGCCCCCGGTGCAGCAAGGCTACGTGGGCTGCACCGCCTCTTCTGATTGGTCCACGTAGCTCCTACATGGATGATCTGCTGGGTGGTATGGCTCTGCTTTGATGTTACGTTCTGAACGTGACGACCATTTAAAGCAGTTTGCTTTTTTTTTAAAATTAACGTGCGAATGAAAATGCCTTTTTCCTCCATCCTAGCGCCATTTTATGTTAGATTTCATCTCTGCAAGATGAACTCTCTTTCTTCCTCTCCCTCGCTCTGAGAGTCCGGATGCTAAGGAATCAGTTGAGCATGAACCTACGCCATCGCTTTGAAAGTCTGGTCGACAGGAAATATTTCAGCTTCGAGGTTGAAAAACCTGGCTACTGGAGTCTACTGGAGTCTTCAAATATAAAAGTTTATCCAATGAGTTTTTTCCTTGTCAAAACCTCACGTAGACGTTCGCTTCTCTCTCTGAATTCGGCCAGGTCTGTAAGATGGGCCTTAGCTGCCTTCGTTATCTCTTCATCAATTGCTTTTAAAAGTTGTCAAAAAATGTTCTTAATTTTTTTATTCTTTTTTGAATGAAAATTGAATATAATTTATTCATATTAACACTGATTAATATTTAATGCAAATGCACAAATTTTATATTGCGAGCAGGAGTGTCCTCGATGTATTCATATGTTTGCCTTCATAGGTTTCCGCATTTCGGGTGTCACCGCGCAAGAGCTAGGGTGTCATTTGCCAAGAGCAGGGGTGTCGTTGCGCTAAAATCTTCGGTGTCGGTTTGCTAGTACTGGGATGTTTCATAGGTTTCCGCCTTTCGGGTGTCGCCGCGCAAGAACCAGGGTGTCGTTAGCCAAGAGCTAGGGTGTCATCGCGCTAAAATCTTTGGTGTCGGCTCGCGAGTACTGGGATGTCTCGTAGGTTTCCGCCTTTCGGGTGTCGCCGCGCAAGAGCTAGGGTGTCGTTAGCCAAAAGCTGGGGTGTCGTCGCACTAAAATCTTCGGTGTCGGTTTGTGAGTACTGGGTGTCGTAGGTTTCTACCTTTCGGGTGTCGCTGCGCAAGAGCTAGGGTGTCGTTAGACAAGAGCTGGGGTGTCGTCGTGCTAAAATCTTCAGTGTCGGTTTGCGAGTACTGGGATGTCTCGTAGGTTTTCGCCTTTCGGGTGTCACCGCGCAAGAGCTAGGGTGTCGTTAGCCAAGAGCTGGGGTGTCGTCGCGCTAAAATCTTCGGTGTCGGCTCGCGAGTACTGGGATGTCTCGTAGGTTTCCGCCTTTTGGGTGTCGCCGCGCAAGAGCTAGGGTGTCGTTAGCCAAGAGCTGGGGTGTCGTCGCGCTAAAATCTTTGGTGTCGGTTTGCGAGTACTGGGATGTGTCATAGGTTTCCGCCTTTCGGGTGTCGCCGCGCAAGAGCTAGGGTGTCGTTAGCTAAGAGCTGGGGTGTCGTCGCGCTAAAATCTTCAGTGTCGGTTTGTGAGTACTGGGATGTCTCGTAGGTTTCCGCCTTTCGAGTGTCGCCGCGCAAGAGCTAGGGTGTCGTTTGCCAAGAGCTGGGGTATCATCGCGCTAAAATCTTCGGTGTCGGTTCGCGAGTACTGGGATGTCTCGTAGGTTTCCGCCTTTTGGGTGTCGCCGCGCAAGAGCTAGGGTGTCGTTAGCCAAGAGCTGGGGTGTCGTCGCGCTAAAATCTTCGGTGTCGGTTTGCGAGTACTGGGATGTCTCGTAGGTTTCCGCATTTCGGGTGTCGCCATGCAAGAGCTAGGGTATTGTTAGCCAAGAGCTGGGGAGTCATCGCGCTAAAATCTTTGGTGTCAGTTTGCGAGTACTGGGATGTCTCGTAGGTTTCTGCCTTTCGGGTGTCGCCGTGCAAGAGCTAGGGTGTCGTTTGCCAAGAGCTGGGGTGTCGTCGTGCTAAAATCTTCGGTGTCGGTTTGCGAGTACTAGGATGTCTCGTAGGTTTTCGCCTTTCGGGTGTTGCCGCGCAAGAGCTAGGGTGTCGTTAGCCAAGAGCTGGGGTGTCATCGCGCTAAAATCTTCGGTGTCGGTTTGCGAGTACTGGGATGTGTCGTAGGTTTCTGCCTTTCGGGTGTCGCCGCGCAAGAGCTAGGGTGTCGTTTGCCAAGAGCTGGGGTATCGTCGCGCTAAAATCTTCGGTGTCGGCTCGCGAGTACTGGGATGTCTTGTAGGTTTCCGCATTTCGGGTGTCGCCGCACAAGAGCTAGGGTGTCGTTTGCCAAGGCTGGGGTGTCGTCGCGCTAAAATCTTCGGGTGTCGCTGCGCAAGAGCTAAGGTGTCGTTTGCCAAGAGCTTGGGTGTCGTCGCGCTAAAATCTTCAGGTGTTGCGCGCAAGAGCTAGGGTGTTGTTAGCCAAGAGCTGGGGTGTCATCGCGCTATATTCTTCGGTGTCGGTTCGCGAGTACTGGGATGTCTCGTAGGTTTCCGCATTTCGGGTGTCGCCGCGCAAGGCTAGGGTGTCGTTTGCCAAGAGCTGGGGTGTCGTCGCGCTAAAATCTTCGGTGTCGGTTCGAGAGCACTGGGATGTCTCGTAGGTTTCCGCCTTTCGGGTGTCGCCGCGCAAGAGCTAGGGTGTTGTTAGCCAAGAGCTGGGGTGTCGTCGCGCTACATTCTTCGGTGTCGGTTCGCGAGTACTGGGATGTCTCGTAGGTTTCCTCCTTTCGGGTGTCGCCGCGCAAGGCTAGGGTGTCGTTTGCCAAGAGCTGGGGTGTCGTCGCGCTAAAATCTTTGGTGTCAGCTCGCGAGTACTGGGATGTCTCGTAGGTTTCTGCCTTTCGGCTGTCGCCGCGCAAGAGCTAGGGTGTCATTTGGAAAGAGCTGGGGTGTCGTCGTACTAAAAGCACTTCATTTTACTGAAATAGACACCCTATTTTGAAAGCATTTCATTTGCGACCAAGCCTCCATAATTCAAAAGTTACGACACCCGTGTTTTATATATGCTCTTGTGTAAGTTGACTCAATACATAAGCATCAAATTCGTCCATCAAAGTTTCGGATGGTGGAACAATTCTCTCTAGGTCCTCTTCAGTATTAATAGACTGCAAACAAGTTTGCCTGATGCTTGAAGCAGCTCTTTCCTTGTCCTAATTTTTCCTTAATCTTTTTGACTTCTTCTCGACTCTACTCTTTAATCTGTTCTCTCTCGGGCGACCTTTCGTCCTAATTTGTTCAGGATCTTGAATTACAAGCTCTATACATGGTTTAGCTGCGCAGTTGGCATCCATGGCAAATTTGAATATAGGTGTTAGACCATCCATCACTACATTAAATGCATCTTCAGACATGGAGGCTATCTCTGCGAGCTTCATCATCCGATGACTCAGCAAACTATATCTACAATCATTAACATAATATTAACGATAACAAATATTAAGACATTTCAATTAAAAAATTATCACTGCATACTGTGAGTTTCGTGTGCTTTTATCATAACCCTCAGTATTGCAGTCGAATTCGTCGAATTGGTATTTCATGTCCTTGCACCATCTCTTCAAGAAGTATTTATCTGGTAAACGAAATACGTCACTTTGATGAAGAACCAACAGGGCATGCCTACATAGGTACCCCTTGAACTGAAAGGATCGGCACTGGCATTGGACATCCTCAATATTTCTATCGTATGACACGATATATCTTTGATCATCTCCTTGCCAATTCCATCGACTTCAATCCTTTCATACGACTTTATGGAATATAAACAAGTGTTGCCAGCTTCCTTGATCAATTTTGTATTTGATGCAGCCATTTCAAGGATCTCATTCTGAAATTTTTTGAAACTGCTCCTTGTATACCTTCCTGCAGCTTGTCTCTCAAATGGTGATGATGTCTTTAGAAAAGCAATCATTTGCAATGTCCTATTATCTTCCTCATTTTCGGCCTCGTATCTTTTTTCCAAGGCATCTTCGTACTTACTTATGAACTCCGTTAGTATCGTCTTCAATTTATAAACCCATCGAAGAAGTGATTAATGCCCTTGCTCCTTTGTGAAGATGACATCCCTGTTTAAAATTATGTGAAAAAAAAAATCGTTTAACGCGAACATGAACCAAAGACAATGACATACAAACCTGCGAAGAATGTATCCTTTAGGTAAACTGGGACCCATTTTTCCCAACATTTGTAAAGGACATTGAACCAATCTATAGACTTGCATTCTTTATATTTCTCCATAACATGTGCCCACCTTTTCTTGAATGTCTATATGGTCAATGAATCATATATCGCCTCATCGAAATCAACATAAACTTGGGATTTGCCGTGCAAATGTGGCCAATCTTTTCCGGTATCTTCTTCAATATATGCCAAAGACAAAATCGATGTCGTGTGTTAGGAAAAACTTCTTTGACAGCAGCCTCGATTGCCTTATCTTGGTCAGTATCATGGCAATAGGTGCTTGACCACCATTTGCATCCAGCCAAGTCTGAAAAACCCATTTATATGTCTCAGTACTCTCATCAGACAACAATGCGCATCCAAGCAAGGTGGATTGTCCATGATGGTTGACTCCAATGAATGGACAAAAAGGCATTTAATATCTGTTTGTCAAGTACGTTGAGTCAAAGCTTAGAACATCACCGAAGTATGTGCATGCCAATCTTGACCTTGGATGAATCCAGAAGACAGACCTCAGATGACCATTATCATTAAGGTCTAAGGAATAGAAGAAATTGGGATTTTTGAGTTGCATTTCGGTGAAATGAATTACCATCGACTGAGCATCTCCTTCTTTCAGCTTAGACTGACGTTCTCACAAATGAAGTTACGAGCATCCTTCTCGGTGAAATCCAATTGTCCTCTGCCCCCTTTTCTCCTTGCTATGGCAGAGTATATCTGAGTCGTCGGAACATTCACGGCATGTAAATTGCTGATCTCTGCCTTCTCTGGTGTGCTGATCCTCCTATGCGACCGTAGATAACCAGTTGATGTTATGGACATCCCATGGTTATGTTCAGAGAAACCTCATCCAATATCCACTTACCACTTGTAGCATTCAGTCTTGCTTTTATGGATGCCTTACAATCAACTTTCCCAGTATCCCTATGATTCATACTCTTCTCTGATTTTCTAGATTTTCCTTGCCTCCAACACGCCAGGTGCTTGAAGCAAAATTGTTTTTTGTTGTTGGCCCTGCTACACACTGTTGTGATTCCAAAACCAACTCATTTCGCGTATCCATTGTAGAACGTATATACATCATCTGCTGAATTGAATTCCATCCCAGTTTGAGGAACTACAATATCATCCACTGCATTTGGAGCGACAGGTGAAGGTGCACGGCCGAGAGTTTTATCGATTTCTTTCCGATCTACAATTTCAGCATCAACTATGAAAATATAGACACGCAGTCATGAACAATGATATCCATAGATTTAGTTGTCAATATATGCTGACAAAGGATTAGGATTTAGGACACGAAGGTTAAAACAATACGACACCCCATCTATCATCTCACGACACCCCTGATCACGAAGAGAACCCCCGCGACACCCCTTGTCGAATTCAGCCTAAACACCTTCGCGACACCCCAGTTGAAATCTAATGACACCCAGCACCAATGCTACGACACCCGTGATTAGAACTGACCTCGCGGAGAATCCCCGTGACACCCCTGGGAGAATTGGATTTTGGCCTAAACTCCTTAGAGACACCCCTGTTGAAAGCTCACGACACCCTATCTTTAAGGCGACGACACCCGTGCTTAGAACTGACCACGGCGAGAAGGCCCGCGACAACCAAGTTACTAAATTTTATTTTTATTTATCAAAAAAGAAAATAAAAAAAAGTACATTAGCCCTCACTGGGGCTTCTCATCTCCTTCGATCGCTGCATCGGCGATCTGGCGCTGGAGGGACGCTACTTGCCCCTCCAGCTTACTGTTGGCCCGATGCAGGACCTCGATCTTTCTCGTTGAAACGGCCAGGTATTCCTCGGCCGCCTTGTTGAGTCACTCGCTGATTGCGAGCGACTCTGCATAGACCTCCGCATCGATGGTGACCATTGCACGGCGGCTGCCATGGTTGCCAGTAGATCTCCCCTCGCCTCTGGAATCCATCTTAGTATCAAAAAAGCTGGAAAGGTGAGTAACGATGGCATTCCCCCATCCATATTTAAGGTACTCCTGGTGGGTGTTTCGATTGCCACGCGCCACCATCTCAGTGGGGATGGTTCATAGGAATCGAATCGGTGCGCCCCCCCTCCTTGAGTTTCGAGGGATGGGGAACAGAAGAGAGTTTCGGAAAGCCAACCGTTGTAAGTTTTACGTCGTCCCAAGAGAAAATTGACGACACCCAAGGATGATTTGGATTTCGGCCGAAACTCCTTCGTGACACCCCACTTGAAACCTCACGACACCCTAGCATCAATGCTACGACACCCGTGCTTAGAACTGACCATGGAGAGAATCCCCGCGACACCCCTGGGAGAATTGGATTTCGGCCGAAACTCCTACGAGACACCCCTGTTGAAAGCTCACGACACCCTAGCATTAAGGCGACGACACCCGTGCTTAGAACTGATCACGGAGAGAACCCCCACGACACCCCTTGTCAAATTCAGCCTAAACTCCTTCGCGACACCCCAGTTAAAATCTAATGACATCCTAGCACCAATGCGACGACACCCGTGCTTAGAACTGACTGCGCGGACAATCCCCGCGACACCCCAGGGAGAATTGGATTTCATCTCACGACACCCTAGCTTTAAGGCGACGACACCCGTGCATTAACAGTGAACCCACGTTAATCACCTTTTCAGGGGTGTCGTCCCCTTAAAGCTAGGGTGTCATGAGATTTCAACTGGGGTGTCGCGAAGGAGTTGCGCCTGAATTCGACAAGGGGTATCGCGGTATTCTCACCGTGATCATTTCTAAGCACAGGTGTCGTCGCCTTAAAGCTAGGGTGTCGTGAGCTTTCAACAGGGGTGTCGCGAAGGAATTTCGGCCGAAATCCAAATCATCCTTGGGTGTCATGAATTTTCTCTTGGGACGACGTAAAACTTACAACGGTTGGCTTCCCGAAACTCTCTTCTGTTCCCCAACCCTCGAAACTCAAGGAGGGGGGGGAGGGCGCACCGATTCGATTCCTGTGAACCACCCCACTGAGATGGTGGCGCATGGCAATCGAAACACCCACAGGAGTACCTTAAATATGGATGGGGGAATGCCATCGTTACTCACCTTTCCAGCTTTTTTGATACTAAGATGTCTTCCAGAGGCGAGGGGAGATCTACTGGCAACCATGGAAGCCGCCATGCAACGATCACCATCAATGCGGAGGTCTATGCAGAGTCGCTCGCAATCAACGAGCGACTCAACAAGACGGCCGAGCAATACCTGGCGTTTCAACAAGAGAGATCGAGGTCCTGCGTCGGGCCAACAGCCACCTGGAGGGGCAAGTAGCGTCCCTCCAGCGCCAGATCGCCAACGCAGCGACCGAAGGAGACAAGCCCCAGTGAGGGCTTCATGTACTTTTTTTTTTTTTTTTTTATGAATAAAAATAAATTTTAGTAACTTGGGTGTCGCGGGCCTTCTCGCCGTGGTCAGTTCTAAGCACGGGTGTCGTCAGATGAGAGCTAGGGTGTCGTCAATTTTCAACTGGGGTGTCGCGAACGACAACAGCACCGACTCAGACTGTTAACGACACCCCAGTTCTCATCTTACGATACCCTAGCTTTTAGGTGACGACGCCGATGACGTGACTGTTAAAGTGGGGTGTCGCGGGTTATAAGCAACACGAAGATCGCAATGGTTATAAGCATGGGTGTCGTAGCGTTGTAACTACGGTATCGCGAGGCTTTTCTCCAGCTTTTCTTTGGAGCACGGGTGTCCTAGGCTTGTAACTACGGTGTCTTAACAGTATATCAGGGGTGTCATAGCTTTAACGACGACACTAGAGCTATATGGATAGGAAATAATGGGGAATATAGGCCGAACCACTCTGACGACACCCCAGTTCATGAGGTATAACATCCTACTTAAAAGAGCTCAACATTCGTGCTTACAAAACAGTAAACTCTAAACAGTTATGACTCCCAAATGTCATAACTATTTTGTTCTAAGAAATTACCCGTGCATTAAACGGTTTGGTCACGCATTAACTAACTCTAACCAGAAAAAACTGTTGGTGTAATAAAGGAGCTTTAGAAAGAAGTGGGAAGAAAGACTTTTTACTTTGTGCTGCCGTTGACATTTCCTCCAGAAGCTTTTGTACACAGACTCCAGTAGCCAGGTTTTCCAGCCTCGAAGCTGAAATATTTTTTTTCGACCGGAGAAAAAGAGAGTTCATCTTGCAGAGATGAAATCCAACATAAAATGGTGCTAGGATGAAGGGAAAGGGCATTTTTGTCCGCATGCTAATTTAAAAAAAAAATGAACTGCTTTAAATGGCCGTCACGTTCAGAACGTAACATCAAAGTATAGCCATACAGCCCGACAGGTCATCCACATAGGAGCCACGTGGACCAATCAGAAGGCAATGCAGCCCACGTAGGCCTTGCTGCACCGGAGGCGGTGTACAAAGTGTTTCCCGCCCGAAAATAGCGCAGCGGAAATGGGGCGTAGGAAACGTAATTCAAAGCCCATCGGTCGGACCGCGATCATTATCAACGCACATTTTTCTTTATCATCTTTCAACTGCCTCCACTTATTATTTTTTTTTCAGCCGCCATTGCTTGCTGAAGAACGGACAACCAAGAAAAACAAAGCGCGCGGGCATACACAAGCAGTCAACCCGCCCCTACTATGCGACCAACTGGGAGAACCGTCCCTCCTACCTATTACTTCCCTCCTCCCCTCCGACGAGCCATTGGCTCTTCTTCTCCCTCAAGGTCTCTCTCTCTCTCTCATTATCTCTTTGTTTCTCTGTCTCACTGTGCCCAATGACTGGACAAGAGATGGCATGGGGCTGCCCCTACTCGCCACTCTGGCTCTCCAGTTCCCTGCCATTCTCTATCTTTATCGCTCCTTCTCCCTCTTCCTCTCTTCCTTCATTTCTCCAACAGCCGAGCGGATCCACGGAAGAAGGGCGACATCGGATCACCTTTGCTCGTGTCGGAACCCCTCCTCCACTGCTCTCTCTCCTCTCCCTCTTCCCCTCTCTCTTTCCCTCTGTAATACCCGGTTCAAATGAACCAGATTTGGTTCAGATGAACCAGGCTTGGTTCAGATGAACCAGGCTCCTGACTTTGGGTTCCCCAGACTAACGCTTCGCTCCAAGCGAAGCGCTTAGTCTTCCGGGAAACCCCCGATCAGAGGCGCTGCGCAGGTGAATAAATAGGAAGGAGAAGGACTTCTTCCTTCACGCTGGCGCTTATCCATCGGGTAATCCCCTGCTACTCAGAGAGAGAGATAGCCGAAAGAGAGAGAGAGAGAGATAGCTGAGAGAGAGAGAAAGACAGCGTGAGAGAGAGAGACAGCGGGAGAAAGAGAGTCACAGAGAGATAGCATGAGAGAGAGAAAGAGATAGGGAGAACCAGAGAGAGAGAGAGAGAGCGAGAGAGAGAAGGGAAAGCAGCCGGACGATCCTTGGTTCAGGCCCGGCGGCGTGCTCGCCGCCGCGCCGGCCTGATACTTGACCGGTGACCCTGCCGGCGCCGGGGGAGGCGTCCGGCGGGGTGGTGGTGGAGAGAGTAAAGAGAGAGGGCCAATTGGCCCTTCTCTCGTGCGTGGCGAAAGCCGGTAACCGGTTACCGCTTCCGCCAGTTGGTTCGGCCCGGCGACGTGCTTGCCGCCTCGCCGGGCCCGAGCGTTGGCCTGTCGCCTCCACCGGCGCCGGGCGTGCGTCTGGTGAGGTCCGGCCGGCCAAGGTGGCCGGCCGAGCCGCCAGCACAGCTCCGTACCGCGCGGGTGAGTTGATGTTGCTGAGAGAAATTGAGGGAGAGGGAGGGGTTTGGCGGCTGGCCGGCTGTCGGGCTGCCCTCAATTTGGTCGGCAGCGGCCCCGGCCGCCGGCTATGTGCCCGTCCCCTATTCGGTGAAACAGGGGATCGGGAGGGATAAGGATTGAACCGGGCCGGCTGGGCCGGCCGGTTCAGGCCTTTTGGGCCGTGCAGTGAGCCAATTTTGGGCTAGATTTTGGGCCCCGTAACGGGCCGGGATTAGAAAAATAATTATATGGCTAGAATTTGGATGAATTCTAGTTTCTTGGGGTATTTTTACTTCTCCATTTGGATATGTATAGTGGGAGATATTTGAGCCCAAAGTAGGGCCCGTGAACTAGTTTGGGTAGAAATTCTAAGGGTCATTTTAATATTCTTTGCTAATAAATTAATTATGTAAAATGATCCTGTAGGTGCTCAGACATCTGACTAGCTGCATATATACCTATTGGATAGCGTACTGAGTAAGTAAGCCAGTTATCAGTATTTAATAAATTATTCATTATATAAATATTTAAATCGTGAATTGTGACATGAAGAATTGTTATTGGCTAAAT
>UESW01001464.1:194026-244131 GCA_900491605.1 Calamus simplicifolius
AAAATAAATATAACAAAAATTTTAGGGCATCTTATACTGCGCAATAGGTGAGGTGTCCAATGGACTTGAACCTCACTTAGTGTTGATTGTATACATCTGAAGGAACCATAGTGGATTAGACCTTGAACTAGGTCCTTTGACTCAGACTTCTACTAATCACACACAGTATGGATCAATTGGGTTTAAGCGGTCAGCGCATATTAAAGGCCTTGCGCTTAATACCTTCATTTTTCATGAGAATTCTTTAAGATTAGCCCAAACCTTTAGTCACGGCCTAATATGACGATTCTCATATAGGTGAATCCTCCAAGGGTATTTGTGACAATACCCTGCAGATAACCTACCTCGGATCCATTAAGAGTATAACTCAACCTTACACAAATTTACTTTGTCACTTTATAAGAGCACTCGTCATAGGGATGGGATGAAAAAATTTTCAAAAATTTATGCTCTAACACGATCACTCAATCAACTTCGTTTCTACCACATTGAACCTCATTCATGGGATCTCCAATCACAGAGGTTGGGTATCCACTGCTGGCGACCAAATAATGGGCTTAAGCCACATCCCCCTCGATGAATCTAGGACTCCATTCCTAGATAACTCCTTGGTTAATTAGTCTGCCAAAATCTTCTCGGCAAATTCCAAAGAGATAATATTATTTAGGACTAGACCTCAAATAAGAGAATCAGGCAAAGATATATTAGAATTAAATATCCAAATATAAGGTAAGCAATAAGTTGGATATTCCAACTGTCATGAGATTATTTAGTAAATTATAAAAACTTTTATTAAATCTCATGACAATATATATTAAGAGACTCAAAATAGAGCATTTAAATGACATACCTTGTCACCGCATCCAAGTTCATCCATTCTTTGCCATTTGGTAACATAAAAGATTCATAATAGTAGGTAAGCAATAAGTATTTGCCCAATGCTGTCACTTTGTCTAGCAACTTTAACACAACAAGGAGATATTAAATATTGATCACTATACCGGAAAACACTTATCTGGAACAGAAAAACTTTTGCATTTATGTAAGAATGCAAATATATATACTAGTAGCTGCACTTGAAAGTTAAATAATAAAATGATATAAAAATATATCTATATAAAGCACGCATATATCATGTTCACAAGTGCAAGCATGTGTGTTTTTTAACAAGGCTTTGTTTTCATGCTGAATGGTTAACCACCTGTTTGATGACTTCACCCCTTGTCCATCTATCCAGTGAACAAAGTAATTCACTTTCTGATTAGCACTTCAGCTTTATATTTGTTAGCTTTGTTAGTTACTACACTAACTTGAGGAGAGAATAAGTATACATATTACATATGTACTTGGGCACTAAGATGTGACAAGCCGCACCTGATTTGCACACGTCTGTGTACCTATATGCATACATGTATAAATGCGTATGTATTTATATACATATAATTAAACATGTGAATGTTTGGTGAATAGAAAGAAGCCTCTGACATGTTGAACAAACCATATGCATCCAAACCAAGATCCAAGCTTTAACCTCTAACAAGTCAGAAGACAAAGGAAGCTCAACAGTGTCTAACATTTAGAATAAGACAACAATGTCATATGTTATTATTTTTGTTATGTCTTATTTATCAGTTTAGTATATTTTATGCTCACCATATATCGCTCGAGGCATATCAAAATGTATTAAAATATGATACTACAAATGAAGCTACAAATGAAGCAGATAAACCAAATAATGATTGTTTGTACTAAAACAATTGCATAGCAAATTGCAGAGATAGCTGGACAGTCGCTTTTATTATAGGCTAAGTACATGACCATGATTGCCCAATCTATTTAATAACCAAGATTTGTTACACCAATTTCTGTCCATGTATGTGCATGAGCACTTAACCATCTGATGGTGAAGATAAACTGAGTATTATTTTTACCATATATTTAACAAAAATTAGTAAGGAAGAAAAATAGCGTGTATCAACTAACTCTTTTAAAGCAACATAGCACAACAATCCATTCCAACGATAAAAAGATCAACTTATGAAATAATTTAAAGCATTGCAGCAATATTAATATTTGCCCAAGAAAAATAATAAGTATTCAAACCATAATCTTTTCCCTTTAAATCTTGGGCCCAATGGATGATCATAATTTAGCATAGCAACATTTGCACCATTAATGCACATGCATTTCAGAGTGGCATAAAAAATTTATATGTTGAGCAAATCATGCAAAAGCAGAATGAGTAATGGAATGAAAATCTAGCAATCTCTAGAGAAAAAGAAAAAATCTGATCCTTAGCTGTTGAAAAATAATTTTGATCTTACAAAAAATCACTTTATAAAATTGCTAGAAATATGTTATAGAAATTTAAATATACAAATAAAGTAAAACCAAAAGATTAATAGGATCAAACCAGGACCGAGGCGTGTTAGACACTGCCCTAAGGATCAGATTTTTGCCCCTTCATGCAGGTTGTTGGCGATCTGTCCCCAAGGTACAACGACCCGGCTCGACCCGATCCTCCTACTACGAGCATGATTGTGTGGAGGTGCAAACCCAACGATTTCCTTCAGATGCCCAAAAAGATCAATAAATATATAAAAATAAAATGAGATAAAACAAATCATAGGCTACTTCAAATTATTATTGATTTCTTCTATCAATATGAATTCCTAAGCCTATTTATAGGCTCGGCCCATAAAAACTCTAACGGCTCGACCCATAATGGCAATAAAGGCCTAATGGCCGTTAGCCTTAAATTACATCAAAAATGGCTTACAAATTTAATTATTTGGGCCGTTTATGAAACGTTGGCCTTCCAACATCCACGCAACGTTCCAACGAAACGTTGCATCAAAGAAGAAACGTGCGCGAGCAACGCTCGCGAGCGTTCTCCCTTTTTTTTTATTTAAAAACTTTTTTCTAACAGTCTTTCCTTCCGTTTTCCTCTCCCCTATTTTATTTTTGTTAGCGCGTTGTATCCCAACAGACCTCCTCGGATACAGGAGAGGAGATGGTCATGACGCCGTGATGCCCACTTGTTGACGCCAAGTTACTTTCCTCGAGCGCAGGAGAAATAGACGTCCTTCTTGCCGGACTTCTGCAAGACAAGTCCTCGGAGACCGGATGCTACGGTGGGGACCCTACGACGCTCAAGCTAGTCACTCGGGAACATACGAGAACTGTCTAGCCCCCAAGAAGCTAGACAATTGGGGCTTAACTAGCTGGAAGGAGCTAGAAAAACTAGAGTTCATAAATCCTTACTTACAGCGTGAGCGTATACTTTTATACCTGTTCGAAGATACCCCTTTCATTCATGAAGATTGCTGATTTTAAGGTGCCCCATTCAATAATGGACAAAAGATGAGGCTGACAGCGACTGATCGTACTGTTGCTGTGCATGCCGGAGGTATCCTACATCACCTACCAGTGCGGCCTCACAGGTGTCTCGCACCAATGGTTGTACGTGGTGCGCGCCACTGCCGGATGTGACCGCACACAGTTACGAGCATGTGGTGAACCGTACGCTGTAACGAGGTATGGCCATGCACGGTGACAGACAGGTGATGGACCATACACCGTTATGAGGTATGGCCGCACCCTGCTATGGATGTGCGGCGGATTACGTGGGTGTGCCAGATGGCCCGGAGCGGGCCGGATCATGCATCAAACACTGTTCATGCAGCCCGAGACCGAGGAGGTCTCGGGGGTTGAGATACTGTTCATGAGGCCCGGGAGCTGTGGTTTGAGGCCGAGGGTGGAACTCGAGGCCAAGCACTATTCATGCAGCCCGAGATCGAGGGGGTCTTCGGGGTTGAGATACTATTCATGAGGCCCGGGAGCTATGGCTTGAGGTCGAGGGCGGAACTCGAGGCCAAGCACTGTTCATGCAGCTCGAGACCGAGGGGGTCTCGGGGGTTGAGATACTGTTCATGAGGCCCGGGAGCTATTGATTGAGGCCGAGGGTAAAACTCGAGGCCAAGCACTATTCATGCAGCCCGAGACCGAGGGGGTCTAGGGGTTGAGATACTGTTCATGAGGCCCAGGAGCTATGGCTTGAAGCCGAGGGCGGAACTCGAGGCCAAGCACTGTTCATGCAGCCCGAGACCGAGGGGGTCTCGGAGGTTGAGATACTGCTCATGAGGCCCGAGAGCTGTAGCTTGAGGCCGAGGGCGGAACTCGAGGCCAAGCACTGTTCATGCAGCCCGAGACCGAGGGGGTCTCGGGGTTGAGATACTGTTCATGAGGCCCAGGAGCTGTGGCTTGAGGCCGAGAGCGGAACTCGAGGCCAAGCACTGTTCATGCAGCCCGAGACCGAGGGGGTCCCGGGGGTTGAGATACTGTTCATGAGGCCCGGGAGCTGTGGCTTGAGGCCGAGGGCAGAACTCGAGGCCAAGCACTGTTTATGCAGCCTGAGATCGAGGGGGTCTCGGGGGTTGAGATACTGTTCATGAGGCCCGGGAACTGTGGCTTGAGGCCGACACCGAGAGGGGGGGGGGGGGCTCAGGAGGCCGAGAGGGCTTCCATCAGTGGTCGTTATTGTTTATTCTGATGATGCTGGATCAGCCATATCATATGCCTCCTCACCCCTGAGGCGAAGCAGGCCCACTCCAGCAAGGCGAAAGGGGTGTCACCTCCCAATGGCTGATCCCCGTCCTTTGTGAACCGCCCTCAGACACGTGTCTCTGGACGCTGCAATGACTTTATGTGAGCATCAAGTGGGGATGTGAAAGGGTGGCCACTACCATCCAACCGATCCGCGACGATCGTTCTCGAGGCAAGGTTGATCCTCCGAAGTCCATGCGAAAAGTGGCACTATCATTACCCATCATAACAATGACGTCAGCAGCGTCTCATTGCTGGCCGGAGGCTGATCGTACCATGCACCAAGTGATCATCGAGGCAACCTGCCTACGGTGAGAGTCCACGTGGCTGAAGAGACAAGGCAAGGTAATTCGAAATCCAATAAAACTTGGGTGGGGGTTGAATCTAGCCATATTGCTCCTGCTTCCATTATCTTCTTCCCCTGGCTCCTTGACCTTCCGCCTCCTGGCCCTTCCTTCAATCTGAGATTCTGCGCACGTCATTTTCTTCCCTAGGTCAGATCTTCGTCCCTTCTAGACCTTTCTATTTCTTTTTCCAACAATGAGCTCCCAGTCCTGAACTTCAGAGGACGATTCAGAGGATCGTTCTCCTCCTGGGAGGCTTCATGCTTCTCCTTCCTCTCCCCCTTCTCCTTCACCTCCTCTTGAGTGGTCCTCTGATACGGAGAACTGCATCCCCCTAGCCCGACAGTGGGTCGCCGGGGAGGCTCCCGCAGGGAGGCATCCGGCAGCGGCTGGTGTGGCCCCATCAAGGAGATGCTGAGCGGAAGCCGGCACCTCCTCACGGGTGGAGGCGGAATCGCCGGAAGGGGTCGCCTCCACGATGATAGGCCAGGATTTGGCGAACATCCGGGCCCATTACCAAATCCCTCGAAATGTCAGGCTCCATCTCCCGACTTCCAACGATAGAGTGATCTCCTCTCGACCGGGCCAAGTGGCCATTTACAAGATTTCTCTGAGGGTGGGCCTCCGCATACCCCTTCCTCCTTTTTTTGTGAACCTCCTCGACTATTACTTCCTGACTCCTTCTCAGCTGGTTCCGAACTCCCTCCGAGTTGTTAGTGCCTTCGTCGTCCTCTGCCATCATCTCCACATTACCCCTAGAGTCTCTCTTTTTCACTCTTTTTACATCCTCCGGGCTCAAAAGGGTTGGTGGCTGTTTCAGCCCCGATCCGGCCGAGTCCTTAAGCTTCTTCTTCCTTCCTCCATCAAGGAGTGGAAATCCCGGTTCTTTTTTGCCAATCTTGATCAAGTTAGGCCCCGGTGGGGGGACCCCGACCTCCGAGGTAATATGAATTCCAATGTCCACCCCGGTGACAAGGAAGCGTTGGGGCAGCTGTTGGCTACCGACATCCCTCGGTACAACCTGCTTCTAACAGAGGAAAACCTCCAGTCGGCGGGTCTCATTTCCCACTGCGGTAAGTCTCCCTTATACTTAGTCAAAGTCTTCCTGTTTCATTTTTTTTATACTGAACCCAGCCGATGTTACACAGCTATAAAAATCCCGACCCGCAAACTCATGAAGGCCGCGGCTAAAAGGAGGGCCCGGGAGGGGCCGAGTGAGGGGCAGCAAGCATCGGCCCTGAAACACCTGACAGTGCGGGTGCCCGAGCCACTTGCACCGCAAGAGCCTCCGGCTGCCCCGGAGATCGATCTGACGGTCGACACCCCGCCTGAAAGGGCAATGGCCGAGGAGGTAGCGACAGCAGAGCCAGCTACGGAGGAGCCAACGATGGTGGAGGAGCCGGCCACGGAGGAGCCAGTGACAGCGGAGGAACCTCCCACCTCCCGTAGACCAGTTCCTGCCGAGGTAACAAGGAACTGGGGAGAGGGACCGTCGGGGGCTGCAGGTCCGTCTCCGGAGCAGACACCGGCAAGCAGCCCCTCGTGCGCCGAATCTGAAACCGCAGGGGCTGCAGGAGGGAATGGAGCCAAGCAAAGGCTGTTGGGTTACGGAATAGAAAATCCCAATCTAATTGGAATAAAATGGCAGCGAAAACAAAATAAATTTATTCCATAACCCATAACCCCCCAAGAATCACATGCGTTTCATAAAACCGAAAGAAGGATAAACAAAAATATTACCTTTTTGTTGATTAGTATGTAATCCGTCTGTTCTTGTGTTGGGTTTGCTCGGATCTTCAAAGGTGCTGCCTTTCAGAAAGACGACCACCCTCTACAAGTATCCACATACGAACAGACACCAAAATAGTTTTTGAATGCTAGTTCAACAAGTCCATTTTTTATAAAACGAACCATTTTTTTCAACTCTCTGTTTATCCTTTTTTAAGACAAAAGACACGATGCTTCAAATGACCCAATCGACGTGACCTTTCAAATGCCCAATCGACGTGACCTTTCAAATGCGACCTTTCAAATGCCCCACCAACTTTAAAACGTATATATCATATATATACAAGTCTGACATGGGTTTTTGGTTTACTAGGATTTTAATTAATATTTATTTTAAACTCCTTTTAAATAATGACAATTTAAATCCTTGTCCTTACAAAATAAGGATTTAAATTTTTAACCAAAAACCTTTATGGATTATTTCCTTATCCAATAAAAAAATATAACAAATTAATTACTTGTCATATTTTAAATTACAAATTTAAATTTTCTCAAAATTAAACTCGAATCTAAATGATAACTAATTATTATATGCAATTTAAAATAATCTTATCATTTTAAATTACATAGAGAGTAACAAACCATAACCATTATTGTCCGTTCTTAGTGTGTGACCCTATAGGTTCAATTAACGTTGGCAATAGGCCTAAATCATATTTTGATCCTACAAGTCATAAGCGACCTCTAGCAAGACATTATGACTACCCAAGTTAAATGAAAAGCTCATGTTCCGAGACAACCTTAAAGTAGCTATTGACATAATCCTTTTGTCACATGATATCTTGATAGAATATAAGGCATGGATAAAGTCAACCTTATATCACTCTATCTTTAACTTCTCGAAACACAATTAGACTGACTAGACAAATGATATTGATCTCCATCAATTCATTTGAGCATGGCCATGCATTTCTCAGTCTCAATCATCGAGGGGCCCAGAGATATCTCTCTTATAATAAGAGGGACAAATTCATCTTAATCACTCATATCTCACTACATGATTCTTATTATGTTCAATCATAATCTTTATAATTATCCGGTTAAAGACAACGTTTGATTATGTCAAAACATAATATTCCTCATGTTGAGAACTATAGCAATCTCAGGTCTAAGGATTTAATGACACAGCTACTAGAGATTAACTTATGACTTTGATCCATGTATTAATCTTAATGCGGGTCTTATCCAATATTTGTTCTCAACAAATACATATAAATTTGATTTGTATCTCATACACATATTCATCCTATGAATATCGATCAAATTTCATACTAATCTTAATTTATTATTATTCCTACAACAATAACCAATTAGGGACATTTAGAATAATTCATAATATTATTCAAGGACATTATTATATAATAAACATGCAAATTATGATAATAGTAAATGCTCATAAATATTCAAAATACCATGTCCATACAATAGGCCTAGGGCACTATTTCTAACAATCTTCCACTTGCACTAGGCCCACTCATCAATGTATTTAATACCTATGAACCTAGCATGATGATCATGCTTTGCTTGTGGTAGAGGCTTAGTCAATGGATCAGCAACATTGTCATCTGTTGGAACTCTGCATATTTTTACGTCATCTCTCTCAATGATTTCTCGAATGAGATGATAACGCCTAAGAATGTGTTTGGATCGCTGATGTGACCTAGGTTCTTTTGCTTGTGCGATAGCACCATTATTGTCACAATGAACATCAACAGGATTTGTGAAGCTAGGAACCACTCCAAGGTCAGTAATGAACTTCTTGATCCAAACTGCTTCCTTTGCTGCATCAGATGCTGCTATGTATTCAGCTTCAGTTGTAGAATCAGCAACAGTGCTTTGCTTCGAACTTTTTCAGCTAACAGCACCACTATTTAAACAAAACACATATCCTGACTGCGATCAGAAATCATCTTTGTCAGATTGAAAGCTTGCATCTGTGTAACCACTTACAACCAGTTCATCTTCCAATCTGCCATACACCAAGAACATATCTTTAGATCTTCTCAGATACTTAAGAATGTTCTTGACAGCCGTCCAGTGACTCTCATCGGGATCTGACTGGTATCTACTCGTTATGCTCAAAGCATAAGAAACATCTGGTCTAGTGCACAACATGGCATACATGATAGATCCTATTGCTGAAGCATAAGGAATCTTACTCATGCGCTCTCGCTCATCTTTTGTGTTAGGATACTGAGATTTGCTAAGTGTAATATCATGAGACATAGGCAAGTATCCTCTCTTGGAATCTTGCATACTGAACCTTTTCAGTACTTTGTCTATGTAAGTACTTTGACTTAGACCAATTAGCCTGTTAGATCTATCTCTATAGATCTTTATCCCTAGGATATAGGCAGCTTCGCCTAAGTCTTTCATTGAGAAACATTTCCCTAACCAAGACTTGACACTCTGCAAGGTAGGGATATCATTCCCAATGAGTAAGATGTCATCAACATATAAGACCAGAAATACAATGGCGCTCCCACTAACTTTCTTGTAAACATAAGGTTCATTTTCATTTTTGATAAATCCAAACTCTTTGACTGATTCATCAAAACGAAGATTCCAACTCTGAGAAGCCTGCTTTAAACCATAAATGGATCTTTGAAGCTTGCATACTTTACTAGAATTCTCAGGTTGTACAAAACCCTCAGGTTGTATCATGTACACATCCTCAAGTAGGTTTCCATTAAGAAATACAGTTTTAACATCCATTTGCCAAATCTCATAGTTATAATATGCAGCAATGGCAATGAGAATTCTAATAGACTTAAGCATGGCTATAGGTGAAAAAGTTTCATCATAGTCTATACCATGAGTTTGTTTGAAACCTTTTCCAACTAGCCTTGCTTTGTAAGTATGCACTTTACCATCCATGTCAGTTTTCTTTTTGAAAACCCATTTGCACCCAATGGTCTTTGTACCTTCAGGTGGCTCAATCAAGGTCCATACATGATTATCATACATGGATTGGATTTCAGACTTCATGGCCTCTAACCATTTCTCAGAGTCTGGATCTAACATAGCCTCTTGATAGGTAGTAGGTTTATTTTGATCCACTAACAATACATTACGATTATCAGTCACAAGAAATCCATATCTCTCGGGCTCATGACGTATCCTATCAGATCTACGTAATTTTTGTGCTACAGGTGGTGTGTCAACAATGGTTTGTTGGCTTTGAGCATCCACAGGCGGTTCAATGTTATCTTATGGTTCTCGAATTTCTTCGATTTGTACCTTGCTCCCACTGGTTCCTTTAGAAATAAATTTCCTTTCTAGAAAGACACCATTCCGAGCAACAAACACTTTGTTCTCAATGGGATTGTAAAAGTAGTATCCTTTAGTCTCTTTAGGATACCCCACAAAAGAACATTTGTCAGACTTGGGTTCCAGCTTATTTGAAACTTGACGTTTTACATAAGCTTCACAATCCTAAATCTTAAGAAAAGACAAACTGGGCTTTTTACCATTCCACATCTCATATGGCGTCTTTTCAACCGCTTTGGTTGGAACTTGATTTAGTGTGAATGCAGCTGTTTCAAGTGCATAACCCCAAAAGGTAAGTGGAAGATCCGTTAGACTCATTATAGATCGAACCATATCTAATAAAGTTTGATTCCTTCTTTCAGACACACCATTCCATTGTGGTGTTCCAGAGGAGTAAGTTGTGGAATGATTCCACAACTTCTAAGATGGTCATAAAAATCTTGGCTCAAATATTCTTCACCTCGATTAGATCGAAGTGCTTTGATTGTCTTGCCAAGTTGGTTTTGTACTTCATTTTGATAAGATTTGAACATTTCAAATGATTCAGATTTGTGTCTCATCAAGTAGACATAACCATATCATCAGTAAATGTAATGAAGTACTTGTAACCTCCTCTGACATCTGAACTTAATGGTCCACATATATCTGTATGTATTAGGCCCAATAATTCATTGGCCCTTTCACTGTGTCCAGTAAAGGGATCCTTTGTCATCTTACCTAATAGACAAGAATCACATGTATCATATGATTCAAAATCAAATGAGTTCAAAAGTCCATCTTGATGGAGTTTTGATATGGGTTTCTCATTTATATGGCCAAGGCGACAATGCCAAAGATAGGTTGAATTTAAGTCATTGGACTTAAATTTCTTGGTAGTTATGTTATAGATAGAAGAATTGTTGGATTTTTGAAGATTCATAACATAAAGACCATCTAATAATTCGGCATTTGCATAGAACATGTCTTTATGATAAATGGAGCAATTATTATTCTTAATAATAAAAGAAAAACCATCATTATTCAAACAAGAAATTGAAATAATATTCCTACACATTGTAGGAACATAAAAGCAATTGTTTAAAACTAACAAAAGTCCACTGGGCAAAGAAAGTTCGTAACTTCCTATAGCTAAAGCAATAACTTTTGCTCCATTGCCTACTCGAAGATCAACTTCGCCCTTCTTCAGTTGTCTACTCCTTTTGAGTCCATGCACATTTGAGCAAATGTGAGATCCACATCCAGTATCTAATACCCAGGAACTAGAAGGAGAAAAATTAATCTCTATAACATAAATACCTGAAGAACCGGTCTCACCTGTCTTCTTCTTCTTCTTTAGATCCTCCAAATACAGCTTGTAGTTTCTCTTCCAATGACCAGGTTCATTGCAAAAGAAACAGACACCCTCCTTTGGGGCTTTAGCCTTGGGTTTAGGATTGGGCTTGGGTTGAGCATTGGACTTTTCAGTCCTTCCCTTACCCTTTCCTTTTCTTTTCTTCATAAGGCCCTTTCCCTTTTGAACCATCAGAACATGGCCAGGCTTGGACTTAATATTTGTTCAGCAGTTTTAAGCATCGTATGCAGCTCAGAAATTGATTTGTCCATTTCATTCATGTTATAGTTCATGATAAACTGGTCATAACTATCAGGAAGTGAATTTAGGATCAAATCTGTTGCCAACTCTTGGCTTAATGGAAATCCAAGCCTATCAAGGTGCTTAATATAGCCTTTTATTTTCAACACATGAGCGCTAACTGAAGCACCCTCAGCCATTTTGTAAGAGTGCAATGCCTTGGTAGTATCATACCTTTCTTGTCTTGCTTGTTGCTGGAACATTTCCTTTAGATTGACAGTCGTATCATAAGTTTCCATGTTTTTCAAATCTTTCTGAAGTTCAGAACTCATGGTAGCTAGCATCAAGCATGCAACATCAATAGAGTCATTATGATGCTTCTCATAAGCATTCTTCTCAGCTCTAGAAGTATTATCGACTGGTTCTTCAGGGTGAGGTTGATTCAGGACATAAAGCTTCCTTTCTTGTTTGAGAATAATTCTCGAATTTCGAAACCAGTCAAGGAAGTTAGTCCCAGTAAGTTTGTCCTTCGCAAGGATTGATCACAGTGATATAGTGAAATTATTATCATTATTGTTGGCCATCTACAATAAATGCAAAGTTCATTAAGTATTTTGATTATGAAAAACTCCCACTAAATTAACAACCCTCAATGATAATAATCATATCAATTTAGTGAGCTAAGATCCATATTTATACTCAACTTTAAGTCAGCTTTGGCATGACACTTACAATTAAGTTTTTTAGGTAGGTAACTCTTACCAATTGCAACTCATGCAATTCTTAGAAATTTATGGGATTTTGACATCATATGTCCCGGCATGTTTAAATCCCATCTCATGCCATTAGGCCCAAAACCGTTTTGATAACCTAATTAAGTTAAACCATTTTAAACATATGGGTAGCACCATTACCCATCTTGCCTCACTAATGTAACCTAATGTACTACTTTGGTAGAACCCACATTAAGGTGATAAAAGCCTTGACAAGTGTTCAAATATGGATGGCATGTCAACTTAAAATTTTATGTGAGGGATCTAGATAAATCTTAATTTTTAATTAATAGATCTCATCATGCATTTAGTATCACATACTTAATGATATCATACATGGCATCACATACTCATGAAACATCATACATAGCATCTCATACATGTATATAATAAACGTGTCATAGTATGACCTTATCTAGATTGATCTTCATAAGCCAATATGAAGATCAATGGTCAATCCTAGGTAATAATGAGCAACACTATAATGTCTACTTGACCATCATCTTGTGCATAGACACCTAGCTCCTCCATCATCATGGTTGGATTGCAGGACTTCAAATGGCACGCAGGCCATATATAATAATTACAACCCTTGTAAAAGAATAATAAAAACCTACCAATCATATTGGTCACAAGGCCATACCATGCACCATACAAAGCAACACACCATGCAAAACATATCATGTTATCATATAGCATATACATATTGCATTAAAGAAAATATGTAGTAATAGGCGTGTTGTTTAAAACCAATTAAATTTATAAGGTGCTCTGATTAGGTAGTACTGTGGTTCCTAAAATTTGGAGATACAATAAAGTTTCATCCTAAAATTTAATTTTATTGATCTCATCAATAAATTTAAGGCTTACATCCGCACCACCATAAACAGCAATTGATAAATCCTTATTGATATGTGAATTCAGATCACGTATTAATCTAATTAAGGCAACACCGAAATCATATATCATGCTATTAAACACTTTAATTGCAATATCCCATTCGGATTCTTAATCATATTAACGAATCCTTACATGAAACAGATTCATCAATTAACACCTTAGAAAACCTATTATCTATGTCGTTCGCGCAAACACTAATATATATATATATATATATATATACAAGAATAAACCATGCCAAGATCATATACATCTCATACATACAATCAAACATGGCAGTTTCGATTTTTATAAAATGCAAGTGGCTCTTATACCACTGTTGGGTTACGGAATAGAAAATCCCAATCTAATTGGAATAAAATGGCAGCGAAAACAAAATAAATTTATTCAATAACCCATAACCCATCAAGAATCACATGCGTTTCATAAAATCGAAAGAAGATAAACAAAAATATTACCTTTTTATTGATCAGTATGTAATCCATCTGTTCTTATGTTGGGTTTGCTCAGATCTTCAAAGGTGCTGCCTTTCAGAAAGATGACCACCCTCTACAAGTATCCACACATGAACGGACACCAAAATAGTTTTTGAATGCTAGTTCAACAAGTCCATTTTTCACAAAAATGAACCATTTTTTTTAACTCTCTGTTTATCCTTTTTAAGGCAAAAGACACAACGCTTCAAATGCCCCAATCGATGTGACCTTTCAAATGCCCCACCGACTTTAAAATATATATATATATATATATATATATATATATACACAAGTCTGACAGGGGTTTTTGGTTAACTAGGATTTTAATTAATATTTATTTAAAACTCCTTTTAAATAATAACAATTTAAATTCTTGTCCTTACAAAATAAGGATTTAAATTTTTAATCAAAAACCTTTATGGATTATTTCCTTATCCAATAAGAAAATATAACAAATTAATTACTTATCATATTTTAAATTATGAATTTAAATTTTCTTAAAATTAAACTCAAATCTAAATGACAACTAATTATTATATGTAATTTAAAATAATCTCATCATTTTAAATTACATAAAGAGTAACAAACCGTAACCATTATTGTCCGTTCTTAGTGTGCAACCCTATATGTTCAATTAACGTTGGCAATAGGCCTAAATCACATTTTGATCCTACAAGTCATAAGCGACCTCTAGCAAGACATTATGACTACCCAAGTTAAATGAAAAGCTCATGTTCTGAGACAACCTTAAAGTAGCTATTGACATAATCCTTTTATCACATGATATCTTGATAGAATATAAGGCATGGATAAAGTCAACCTTATATCACTCTATCTTTAATTTCTCGAAACCCAATTAGACTGACTAGACAAATGATATTGATCTCCATCAATTCATTTGAGCATGGCCATGCATTTCTCAGTCTCAATCATCGAGGGGCCCAGAGATATCTCTCTTATAATAAGAGGGACAAATTCCATCTTAATCACTCATATCTCACTACATGATTCTTATTATGTTCAATCATAATCTTTATAATTATCCGATTAAAGACAACGTTTGATTATGTCAAAACATAATATTTCTCATGTTGAGAACTATAGCAATCTCAGGTTTAAGGATTTAATGACACAGCTACTAGAGATTAACTTATGACTTTGATCCATGTATTAATCTCAAGGCGGGTCTTGTCCAATATTTGTTCTCAATAAATACATATAAATTTGATTTGTATCTCATACACATATTCATCCTATGAATATCAGTCAAATTTTATACTAATCTTAATTTATTATTATTCCCACAACAATAACCGATTAGGGACATTTAGAATAATTCATAATATTATTCAAAGATATTATTATATAATAAACATACAAATTATGATAATAGTAAATGCTCATAAATATTCAAAATACCATGTCCATACAATAGGCCTAGGGCACTATTACTAACAAAGGCTGCACCGGGACTCCATTCTAGATGATGGACGCTGGGCGGAGCGGCTCATTTCGTCAATCTTCGTGCCCGAGGTTCAGGAAGAGCTCAGCCAGTTGAAGGCGGCCACTTTCTTTCGAGAGTCCTACGTGACCCTGGTCAAAGTAAGTAGACTCACAACTTCTCACTTTTGGATTCCACCTTTATTTTTCCTCTCTCTTTTTGATATGAGGTCTGCCTATAGATTGCGAACTCCTTGGCTGCTACGAGGGAGGTCATCCATAGGGGAAAGACCCTCATGCGGGAGGCCCGGAAAGAGGCAGAGGAGGCTCACGCTCGAGCAGAAGCGGCCGAGAGGGCCTTGGAATCGGCCAGGACCGCCCAGGCCGATGAGATAAGAGCGGTCGAGAGCCGGGCAGAAGTTGAGGCCAACCATCTGCGGGCGGCTCTCAGCCAGCTAATAGAGACCGAGAGCGCTGTCGCGGCCAGAGACCTTCATATTTCAGAGTTGGCCGCGACCATCTAGACGGCCAAGAATCAGACGGGCGAGGCGAAGAGAAGGCAAGGAAGGCCAAGGAGAGGGCAAAAGAGGTCGAGGAAAGGGCAAAGGAGGCCGAGGAGAGGGAAAAGAAAGCTGAGGAGGAGAGAGATCGTGCCCTGGATGCCGAGAGGATAGCGGTGGCATCTCTGGCCGCAGAGAGAGAGGCTCAAGCTGCTAAAGTGGAGGTAGCAATGGAGGCTAGGGCTGCCAGGGTTATTGAAGAGTTTCGGGTGTCCGAGCACTTCATGGATGAGCTGGCTGAAGCTTCAGCGGAGGTGTATCTTCAAGGGTTCCAGTGGAAAGGAAAAGGTCGCCCGAGACCTGGACTTTCCACAGGCCCTTGAAGTCGAGCCGGAACGTCTTTCCGAGGTCAGCTCATCTGACGACGAGCATACGCCAGCCGAGCCGTAAGCTTCACATTGTACTTTTTATTTTTGCAAGTCCGGCTTGATCGGCGTTTTGTAAGCACTTTTGAGTTAATGAAATATATTCTTTTCTTCGATAAAATTTATCTTCATCCTATTGTGTCCTTTCCTCAAGTCCTTTGGTTACCGACGTGGGACCCCTAGGGGCTTCGTTGGTGCTAAGGAATAACCTTTAATTCATTTTCGAACAACCTCAACTTAGTCTCATAGGACCGAATCCTAGAGTCGGAGAATATGGACTCCCGGCGACCGATAGAGCATCGGACTCGGAAGGCTAGGACTCGAACTTCCAGGGGCTGCTTGCGCGCAGCTTTACCAATGATGCGATGGGCTTCGTGCCTGGCTGGCCCAGGGCTTTTTGTGCCGACCGGGGTCAGGCTTTAGTTGTCGAAAGTCGATGGTACATCACTCTGCCAGTGGTACACTGGGCTTCGTGCCTGGCTAACCTAGGCTTTTTGTGCCGACCGGGGGTCGGGCTTTAGTTGTTGAGAGCTGATGGTATATCGCTCTGCCAATGGTACACTGGGCTTCGTGCCTGGCTGACCCAGGGCTTTTTGTGCCGACCGGGGGTTGGGCTTTAGTTGTTGAAAGCCGATGGTACATCGCTCTGCCAGTGGTACACTAGGCTTCGTGCCTGGCTGACCCAGGGCTTTTTGTGCCGACCGGGGGTCGGGCTTTAGTTGTTGAGAGCCGATGGTACATCGTCTACCAGTGGTACACTGGGCTTCGTGCCTGGCTGACCTAGGGCTTTTTGTGCCGACCGGGGGTCGAGCTTTAGTTATGGAGAGCCGATGGTACATCGCTCTGCTAGTGGTACACTGGGCTTCATGCCTAGCTGACCCAGGGCTTTTGTGCCGACCAGGTGTCGGGCTTTAGTTGTGAAGAGCCGATGGTACATCGCTCTGCCAGTGGTACACTGGGCTTCGTGCCTGGCTGACCCAGGGCTTTTTGTGCCGACCGGGGGTCAGGCTTTAGTGTTGAGAGCCGATGGTACATCGCTCTACCAGTGGTACACTGGGCTTCGTCCTGGCTGACCCAGGGCTTTTTGTGCCGATCGGGGGTCGAACTTTAGTTGTTGAGAGCTGATGGTACATCGCTCTGCCAGTGGTACACTGGGTTCTTGCCTGGCTGATCCAAGGCTTTTTGTGAAAAAATTGAGATGCTAAAACTCAAATTCATTGATGTGGAATGAGGGGTGAGAACCCAATAGAATATAAGTACGGTATTTAATGTAAGAAGGAAATGTACTATTGATAGTATCGACGGAGATTGTTAACGTTCCACATTCGAAGGAGCGGATGATCCAGCCTCCTGGAGATGCGACGGTGTTGGGGCACCGGCCGGGGGAGCTAAGGGGGCAATCGTCAATGGATCGGCTTCTTGGCGCTACCCCCCAGCACAGCTGACAGAGATCCCTTTCACACGGGTTGTCACCATAACTCAAGGGCTCGGAGAGAGAGAGGTTGCAGATTGTCGGTTCGATGTCTTTCTCTTCACCCCCCTTCCTGGTGCGCCAATCTGTTGACGCCAAGTCACTTTCCTCGAGCGCAGGGGAAACAGACGTCCTCCTTGTCATACTCCTGCAAGAAAATCTATTTAAAAAAATTTAAAGTTTTATTAAGGAAATCTATTTAAAAATATATTTTTTCATTGAACGAAAACATCACGCAGACTCGAACGGAAGGAAAAAATAATAATTTTATATATTAAAATATCATTATTATGTTACTATAATGTATTATAAAAGGTAATATATTATTATGATTATATGAAAGGGTATTATAAAATATTATTGTATTACATATCACCATATTCTTTTATATTTCTCTAATATATTATAATAATTTTTTATATTATTATTACATAATAATTATTATATTTTTAATAATATATTATAGTATAATTATTAGATGGTTGAAAGCCTTTTATCATTTTATTCAAAAAGTTTTACGATCCCATAAGGCGTTAAATGATTGTATACTTGTATTAGGTTGACGTAAAAAGATTATGATAAAGGAAAAATCTTTGTGCATCGAGTGCGATGCAGGTTGTGCATATCGTGTCGGATGATTAGTGCGCGGTGCATGTATGCATGCATGCCAAAAATAAAAATAACTTGTTTATCTTTGACATGTGTATGCATGCATTGCACCCCAATCAGGTGCAGCAAGACTTTTTCTTATACTGAATGCCTGATGTATTTGGCCGCTTTGCTTTAAAGATTCTAGCTAATTCTTAATTACTAATTCTCGTTTCAGGTACCTTCCACCCTATACTTCTTTTATTCCCCTAGGTTATGGTTTTGAGCTTTCAAAGCATGAGGAAGAAGACAAGAAGAGAAAAGGCCTTGTGCGAAACTTGATTCCCTCCCAGCTCTCATGTTTAGCCATCTTCGTCATCATCATCTGCATCACAGAGAGAGAAAAGCTCCATGAGATCCCTTGAACTTCAGCGTCTTAAATATAGTCATCGAGGTGATCAGGTACCTAGCTTCCATGCTTAATTAAAGACTTCAACATATGGTACGTAGTTATAACAAGAACAATTAGGCCCAAAGTTTAACTGTCCAAAGTACCTCAACTTTTTTCTGATCATAATTGTTGTGTTTCTTGCTAACCAATTATAAACCACAAAATAAAAATTATAAGTCTTATAATGAGATTATTTGGCGTGCGAACAATGTGGGGTGGCGCTTTAGTGACCTATTCTATCATTTAATAATTGAGAACCTACTTATGGCTCTGCTCCAATTCGTTAAAAATAAAATGAAATGAAAGATTTGAAAAAAGAAAAAATTATGTGAGAACAAATTAATGAAGGCAGACATAACCGAACTTTTAAGTAAACCATGTAAAATCTTTGATCCCTTCTCTCATTTTCTATTTATTTTTATGTTCTTTCACAAGAATTACATCATGCAACTAAAACTCAGCAACGTTATACCCTGAGTAGAATTGAGCTAAGACATTTTTAGTGAAGTCATGTTATGTAGCTTTGAAGACCTCAAATGGAACAAACGATGTAAGACACAATTAAATTCTTTCCATTTTTTATCAGCGTTTCAACTAAAATCTTGGCAAACTGATCATCGCAGCGCATATGGCAATGTGGGGTTCTCGACGAGTTATAGCTGCAAACGCCAACTGAAGCCCAGCAAGCAATGCAAAGATACATGGGTTGGGTTTTCAGGGAAATGGAGTAGTAAAGGAAAGCTCACTCTTATGGCTGTCATGCTGTTTGGAAGGCTCAAGAAGTTCAGCAAGGCGGGTGGTAGAGCTTGGAAGCTTGGCTGAACCAGGATTCTCATTTCCAGTTCTCTATCATCGACACCTAGCAAACAATGGGTTTAGTTTCAGCTTTTTCCTTTTTTATATTTTTGTGGGGAATGTTTTCAGCTATGTTTCACTTAGATCAGCTCAGATAACAAAGGCCATATAAGCAAACCATAGGGTCCGTTTGAATGATTTAATTCCGATTAGAAGTGCTTCATCATCTTAATTTATTTATTGTCATCATTATTGCCATCGTCATTATCTTCATCATTCTCATCATAGAAACCTACAACAAAAAGCAAACACCAAAACAAGTTACTAGAGATCATTATATTTATACACACACACACACACAACTCAATTCTTAACTTAACTCATTTAAAACTTTTTTCCAACTACGTAGGGTCAGCTATATATATATAACTTAACTCAACTTAACACGTCTAAACTTTTTCCCAACTCATGGGATTGACTATATATATATATATATAATAAAAAGTATGAAAGAAGTATTTTTCAAAAATTTATTTATGCAATACAGTGTATGCATTCAAAAGATAAGTTAAAATATGATACATTGATCAATTATCATTTTCATGTGATGCTACCTCTTTCGATTCTTTCTTCTTCTTCTTCTTCTTTTTTATTTTTTTCCTTCTCATCTCATTCTTAAATAATCCACTGGTGCTTTAGAAAATCATGGTTTCTTCCAAAATTCCACACTTTTCATGTTGACCAGAAAACCAATATTTCAGTTAACCTCAATCTAGTCATGCACCTTGATTACCTATAACATGGCTATACTATTATGTGGACAAAATCTATCCATAGTTCTAACATAACCCATGTGACTTCTATTGGACTAAAAAGGCTTCTGTCAGCACCTTAGATCATAAAACTAAATTCACTCTCAAGATGATATGTTTACTAGCTTTGGTACCATAAAAGTCTTTAGCCCTTAATTTTTTTCTAGTGAAATGGTCCCCTGCCCGGTAAAAGGGTTTCAATCTTTTCACTTATAGAGAGGAAGGTTCAAATATCTTCTAGGATGATCACTAATTATTATCAATGCTACCCTAACACATGTCCAGCTCTAAAAACCCATGACAGATGTGTATCTATATCAAAAATGTGTTAATGATGAATTAGACCTTCAATTGAGTTAAAAATCATTTTCGCCTTCTACCCTTGGAAGTCATGTCTTTTTTGTTGCTGGGACTCATTGCCTTTGCATACATGTGCCGGTCACATGTTTAAATAAATAAATATGAGGTTATGAATTGAAACTAATTGATCTCATGCAAAATGATATTTATGAGAGAAATAGCTCAAGCCTTACTTTCTTTGACTTCTCATGGGCCATTCATTTTGTTGATTTTGATCTAAAAGTTAGAAATTTTACTTGGTTCGATAGTAAAAAGCTTTACAACCATACTATAGACTAGATAATTTCTTATTTTCTTCTAAACATGATATGTTCTCATCATTCTTTTAGAAAGCCATTGTTAGTTTGGCATCATATCATATTCCAACTGCTTTAGGTTATAACATTAAGTTTTATGAAATCTTCAAATTGGAGCTTCAATGGACCAAAGAAGCCAACCTTGATGATGTTTTATTTGCAAACTTGCAAAAGATTAATGGGTATGAAATCTTGCCAAGTAGGTTGATAATTGTGGAGTGCTCTCAAATCCTTCTCCTCCAAAACCAACAAAATCTTGAAGGACAAGCTTCTTTATAATATTGAGCTTCTAAATGAGAAAGAAGAGGCTCATGATTTATCCTTTTTGGAATTTGACACAAGCAGAAACTTGAAACAATCCCAAAGAAGTTTCTAAAGCAAGAACACTATTAGAAATGGAGAGCTAATGTGACATGATTAAAGGAGGGTGACCGTAATATTCTTTTTTTATAATGTTGCATTTAAAATGAAAAGAAGGAATTTTATTGCTACTCTTATGGATAAAGATTAAGAGATCACTTTTTATGTAGACATTGCTTCTAAGACTCGTACTTTCTTCAAAAATTTATTTTGCAATGCTTCTAAGATAAAAATTACTATCAATTAGAACTTATTGTATGGAAAGCTTTTTATGGACTTGAGCTCCTTACAAAAGCCTTCTCCTGAGAAGAAGTTAAAAATAGCCTTCTTTCTTTTTAGCTATTAAAGGCCTCAAGTTCAGATGGATTCTCATTTGTATTTTTTTAGAGATATTAAAGCTTGATAGATGAAAATCCATTAGCCCTTTTGGAAGATATCTATAAGCCCTTTTGCTTATATGCTCTTAATCCTAAAAAAGATGGCCTAACCATGGTACAGGATTATCGATCTATTAGTCCCTAAAATAGTTTACAAGATTATGTCAAAGAAATTTTGTAGGCTCGCCTTCAAGTTTTTGCCTCTCCTTCTAAATGAAGGTTAATCAATATTCATTAAAGAAAATTTTATCATAAAAAACTTCTAAAGTCCTCATGGCGTTCTTGTATATTGCATAAAATCCAGGGCTAAAGATGTGTTGTGCGAACTTGACTTAGAGAAGACCTTTATAAAGTTATTTAGGATTTTTCTTCTCCTTGCCCCATGCTAGAGGGTTCCCTCAAAAATAGGTAAGCTAGATTCGCTTACTCCTCTCTTCTATCTCTATTGCCCCTTTGATAAATAGAAATGCTAGAAATTAATTTAATTGTAACCAAGTTTTATAATAGGGTTGTCCTCTATACCTAGCCTACTTCATTCAAGTCATGAATGATCTTACTTGCCTTCTTTAACAGGTTAATTCTATATATAAGCATTCTTTAAGGAATAAGGGATAATTATACTTTCAACTATATTAAGAGTCTTCACTTCATCAATGATGCCCTTCCCTTTTACACTAGAAAAAGGCAAAGCAATATAGTAGTTGAAGAATTTAGTATTGAAGGCATATCAGGGTTTTAAGAAATTTCTTTAAAAGCTTGATTCTACCCCATCAATTTTGAAGAAGATGGGGCGTTCAAATTTGCATCCCCTATGAATGGTAAGAAAAGTATATTTTCCTTCATTTATCTCGGTTTACTACTTAGTAATAAAAAATACCAAGACAACATAGGTTGCCTCTTCTTGAAAGATTAGTGCTGGACTTGCTTAGAAAAAAAAAATGCTTTTCTTTTTTGTACCAAATTATTTGGTTTAATGCTACATTATATGCTCTCTCTTCTTATTTAGTATCTATTTTTAGATTGCTAAAATGAGTTGCCAGAAAAATAGACTTGTTGAGATATATTGTTTTCTTATGAAGGAAAAGGATTTCATAAGTAGTTTTAATCATAGTTTCAAATTTCAATGGGGCATCCCATGTGATACAAAAGTGTTACTATCTCGAGTAGTTGAGATGATTTTATCTTATTTTGGTGTCCCAATTATTGGGACATTTCTTATTTTAAGTATTAGTATAAGGTGGGACAATGGCATGTCATGTTCCATAGAATATTTGGGTTGATTTCATTGCATGAAATTTAAAACTTTAGTTTTAATTGTCTTGTGAATTAGGATCATTTCTATCAAGAAAAAAAAAAGATTGATCTAGATATTAAGAATATTGGTAATCTTAATATGACTTTTCATGCAAAATGGGTTTGGAAGCTTGCTAAAGATCATAAGATGATGTAGATAATTAGATCAAAAATACTTACTATCGGAGGATACAATTATAAAAACTTACTATGAGGAGAAAATTTGACGTTTATCATCGTATGGTTAAGTCTTTACCAATTTGAAAAGATAATTGAAAAAACTTGATACTTTTCGGAACCATACCTCTTTCAAGTTGGGTAATGGAATTATTATTTATTTTAAGAAGATTTTTAAATTAGATCTATTCGTTCAACCTATCTTTCACTGACCTCTATTGCAGGACTCCTAAATATAATATTTCAATGCTTCACAAATGGAATGGAAGGCCTTATATTATTTGGCCCTCCTTCTACAAAAATCTATGGATTTTAAAAATCTTAAAGAAATTTTTTACTCAATTCAACTCTCTTGGATTGTAAGTTTACCTTCTTAAAAGCTCATAAAGAATAATATTTTTAATTCATTCTTATTACATATTCTTCAATCGTAAAGATATTCTTTAGGTATTCTTTACTCTTACAAAAACATATAAAAGGTAGCGGCTCTAAAAAGTGTTAAAGTTTTTATTTAACTTGCTTTAAAGAATAAATTTCATATAGAAGAAATTCTTGCTAAGAGCTAGAGGTTAAATTTGGATCATCCTTTATGTGAGAATAGGATGGAGATAACTAATTATATCCTCTTGCTTTGTCATTTCTCTAAGAGCATCTAGTTTTATATTTTATTAGTCATTAGATTAAAGGATCGAGTATTTAATCTCTTTATTCTTTTTACTTGTAAAAAAGTATTCTTCTCCCTATTGAAAGAGCATGGGATCAAAGTTTTTCTTGAAACAAAGCTTTGATATGAGAGGAGTAACAAGTTTTCCTTGAAACAAAATTTTTTGACCATTACATTATCTTTAAGTCATTATATACATTTAAATTAGTGAAGAATCTATCTGAAGGGAAAGAGTTGAGGGATAGTCATTCCTTATCATATGATTCTTTGATGTCTTTATTCCCCTATATTTTTTTACCTTTTGTAAATTCTATCTCAAATGGCATTCTTCTTCTTCTTCTTTTAAATAATATTGGCTAATGGATGTGTCTTGCTTCCTTCATTTCTCTCTCTCTTTTTTAAGATAAAAAAAGAGAAGATTTTGGCCCTTAAATTCTAACTATTATTGCAAATTAAAGTTCTTTGATTCTCAAAAAGAACTTCCTATGGTAGTTATATGCAAATGATGATATGTTACCTAATTAAATAATCTTTTTAATATTTTTTTCTTTTTTCTTTAACTCGACATGTATGAAGAACTTTCTTCACTTTTTGTTACGTCATTAATAGTTGGCTTTTATTTGCTAACTTTGGTACGACGTCTTTAAATAGATTTAGCTTTGTTCTTCTAATAAGTAAAAGAAACGCATGGCTTCTAAACATTATTTATCTTTTTTTAAGCTATTAACTAAAGAAAGTGTGAGAAAAAATAAGTGCAAACAATACAATAAATCTATGTAATATTAGGTTAAGTTCAAGAAAATGCCTTATGAAAATTACATTATTATAGCACTAAAGCTCTAGCACTCAGGAAGTAGTGGCTGATCTCTTATAACATTGGTAAGCTGATAGAAGAGCACTAATATTTTTCAAAGCCAAATGGCTAGGCTAGCTTCCCCCTTTCACTTTTTTGGGTGATTAACCCTTTGTAATAGCTCCTAAAAGCTAAAGCATATGGTTTGCAACCTCATAAACATCTAAACCTAATGAGAAATTGAAGATCCATGGAAATTGAATCTCATTCCAAGATTCTATTGCTTATTTGTAAACATTTTTGCCTAGTCTTATTCTAAATTTTGTAAATCGTATGAAACCAGTTTAGTCAGATTAATATATATAGGACTACTGTAAACCTCAATTATTAGCACTCAGGAAGTAGTGGCTGATCTCTTATAACATTGGTAAGCTGATCAGAGGACGAAGCTACTAGAATTTCACAGATATGGGTATTCCTAATCAGGCTGATCAATCCTATGGCTATTAGGACTTCAGCTTCCCCCTGGATTGGCAGGTCACTGGGCTCTCCCTTTTTTTAGGTGATTAACCTTCTGCAGGATTGTCAATATTGCTGCCGATTAAAAGCTAAAGCTGATTATGGCTTGATCCGCAACCTCATGGAAAACTGGAAAGATCTGCCGGCAAACCATATGAGAAATTGAAGATCCATGGAAATTGAATCTCATTCCAAGATTCTATTGCTTATTTGTAAACATTTTTGCCTAGTCTTATTCTAAATTTTGTAAATCGTATAACAAAAGTCTTCTTAAAACCAGAGTCTGAGACAGTAATATATATATAGGACTACTGTCCAAATCTAATTATTTTACTCAATTATTAGAACCAACAACCACCGAAGAGATAATGAGAGGAGTAGAACAAAATCAGATGAGGTTGCATGCATGTGAATTGTTGCCACGCTATCCTTGGAGGCTACAATTATAATTCTTATTCTATTATTGGTGATAAAAAGATGAATAATAATGGTGTAGTCTAATCCCAGATTGCGACATAAACCAAAGGATTGACCAAGAGGAAAGAGTACCGTCCCAGTACTGCTCAGAGCAATGAAAAAAAAAAGGACTAACGGAACAGGGTCAATGATTCAATGAAGATATGGTTAAAATAAATCCAATTATTGGGCACAAACTGAGATTGCTTAATGTAAGTATTATCTAAGATCTTATATTATCTTAAGACCATTGGATCATTGAAATGTGATGCGATATAATTGGCCTTTCTCTAATTTTTTTAAAGGAAGTGGAGCATGATCATCTAAAATAACATAAATCATTGTCTTCGAATGAGAGCATTCTCTATTTTTAAAACATGGCATGTGGCTTCAAAGCTATCCCAACATTAAGTTATCATGCAAGAAAAACCTACACCTATATTGCCTCTACCTTGATAGCTACCGTAAGAGGATCCAGTAATAGTTCATGGGCAATGTTTTCATTTCTTATGCCACAATCTGTTTATAACTATGCATCATATTATCAAAGTATTTTTTTTGTTTACATACCTTGGACTCTCATCTTTCAATCAATACTGGCAACCACTTAAAGAAAAGATTGAAAGAAAGCTAGCTTCATGAAAACATAGGTTGCTTTCTATTAGAAGTAGATTATGTATAATCAACTCAGTCCTTCCAATCCTTTCATCTTACCTTATATCTGTGCTTAAACTCCCAAGCTGGATGAGTCATAGGATTGATAAATTAAGAATATCAATTAGCAAATTTTATTGTCCTGTTAATTGTGAATTTGTTTGCAAGATAAGAAAGAATGTGGACTTGGCATCAATAATCTCAAAAGTATGAATCTTGCCTTGCTGATCGAAAGATCGAAAATACTTAAACAAAAAGGTTGAAGATCATAATTTTTAGACAAAATTAATCTCAAAAGCCTATTATTCTAGATATTAATTTATTATACAAGGAGTAAAAGATTATGAAAAACCTTTTCAATTTGAAAAAAATATCTATGGGGATTTGGATGTCTTTTGAAACTATATGACCTTTAGTGTTAGATTTTTGGAAGAACAGCTGGATAGTTCCCACCCTCTAACCCACCTCTTTAAAGATTTGTACGATCAAATCAAGCATCAAGAGCTATCAAGAAGAATAATTTAATCATCTCAATATAGAGCCGTAAAGTATATTAGTGGAGAATCAATTTACAAAACCCTCTCTTTAGTTGGATCACATACAACTGCAACAACTCTAGTATCTTATCTCTGTCATTCATCCATCTTCATCAAATAATGTATTGGTTTGGAGGTCGTGTAGTGATGGCGGGTATGGTGTAGACTCCTTTTATAGATTCATTAATTACTACTGAATCAATTACCCCTTCTAAATATGGTTTAGAAAACTTTCATCCTAGAAAAGGTTAAGTTATTTCTTAGACTGGACATCCTTTATAAATTGCACATAAAAGTCAACTTAGTTAAAAGTGGTCAGTGAGTTTTGGGTCTATATTATATAGGGCAAATCACAAGTTTGTTGATTATTTGTTTGTTAGATGTTCATTTTCATCGATAATTTTAAAATCTAATCAATTATTTTAGACTGAGTATATTACTTTTTAGCATTTCTAAGCTATGGTCAGTATGGAGGAAGAAAAAAAAAATACAAACTAATTAGAGAAAAGCTAGAACCAACTAATTATATCTTTTTACATGGCACATGTAGAATAAAGGAATTTAAAACTTTTTTTAAAAAAATACTATTCCTGCTTTTGTCCTTCATAAAATTATTGCTAACTTTATCTGGTTGGCCCTCAGAAAGTAGTTGGACTCAGCAAGAATTTTTGTAATTTTCTTTCTTTCATTCACTGTGCCCTAACATTCTTATAAATATTTTTGGATACAATAAAACTTTATTATGATGGAAGTGTTCTTCCCTCGTGATTTTTTTTAAAAATTATCAAAGTGCACTAACCTAAAGATATCTTCAATGAAAATTTTACTGACCATATAAATTTGATGGCATGCCTACTTGAATTATAAATGGGTAATTAAGGGAAAATAAAAAAATTTAAATTAGAAAAATTTTATTAAAATATTATTCATATTTAAATCATATAACTATTTGATCAGCAATCACTATAATAAATGAGTTCTCTAAGCTTTGAATGTAGGCATGCTCAATTTTTAAGTATCCAAATAGAGCTAAAAATTCTAATGAAAGTTCATAAGTTTCATCCTATTGATGATGATGTTTTCCCTTGGGATGAAGCTGCTTTTTTTTCTTCTTTTTTTTTTTTTTGGTGGAATGAGCCCATGAGCAAAGTTTAGCCTTCAGAGTCAACAGCCAACATCAGAACTGAACTAGATTTCATCATACATTTGGTAGATCCCCTCTCATAGCCAAGGGGACAATGTTATCAATATCCAAATCTAAGGGTAATGCTACCTTGTCATTGGAGGAGGTTGTCTTGAATTGTTGGGTAAGCTTATATTAGCCTTAAACTTACTAAGAAGCAAGGTTTGTTATGTATGCTAAGAGTTAGTAGTGCAGTAAATTGGCATACTTCTCTCCAAATAAGGTGATGGGGCCAATGAACCCCCATGGGCAACGATGATCGCATTTGGGCCGGACTCCTCAGTCGGCCCATCCTCGTCGGTCTCAACCCATCCTTCTCGGCCCCCAGTATCGACCCTCGGAGTCAGCCTCTTCCATTCGGCCTTCTTAATGCCGGCCTCCTCTACTCGGCTTTGGCCTTCCCAAGGCGGCCTCGATCTTTGAAGTCTGCCCCGGTCTTTCCAAAGCAGCCTCGATCTTCAGAGTCGGCCTCCTCTACTCGGCCCTCGAAGTTAGACTCTTTCTACTCAGCCTTGGCATTCCCAAAGCAGCCTGGATCTCCGGAATCAGCCTCGGCCTTCCCAAGGCGGCCTTAGTCTCTGGAGTTAGCTCAAGCCTTCCCAAGGCGGCCTCAATCTCCAGAGTCGGCCTCCTCTACTCGGCCCCAGACTTCCTAAGGAAGCCTTGATCTTCAGAGTCAGCCCCGGCCTTCTAAAGGCAGCCTCAGTCTCCGTAGTCGGCCCCAGCCTTTCCAAGGCAATCTCGATCTTCAGAGTCGGCCTCTTCTACTCGGCCCTGGGAGCTGACCTCCTCTACTCGGCCTTACCAACTCCAGAGTCGGCCTCACCGACTCTAACGTCAGCCCTAGTACCGACTCCGAAGTTGGCCTCACTGACTCCAGCATCGACTCCACAATCGGCCCCAGTACTGGATCCATCATCGGCCTCACCGACTCCAACGTTGGCCCCAGTACTGACTCCTCTACTCGGCCTCATCGAGTAAAGCATCGGCCCCAGCACCGACTCCACAATTGGCACCAGTACCGGCTCCAACGTTGGTCTCACCGACTCCAGCGTCGGCTCCAGTACCGACTTCAAAGTCTGCCTCATCGACTCCAGCGTCGGCCTCAGCGCCAACTCCATAGCCAGCCCAACCGACCCCAGCATCGGCCCACCGACCCAAACATCGGCCTCACCGACTCCAGCGTTGGCCCTAGTACTGACTCCAAAGTTGGCCTCACCGACTCCAGCGTCGGCCCCAGCACCAACTTCATAGTTGGCCCCAGTATCGTCTCCAGCATTGGCCTTGCCGATTCCAACTCCCGGCACCAACCCCAGCATCAGCAGCCCCCATGTGGCTCGCTACGGCCTATGGCCACCATGTGGCCGCACCTGCTGCATGTGGCCCCCACATGCTTGGCTCAACTACTCATCACTGTCCACATAGGACAACTAACATGCAGCATGGAAAACACATCTCTGGCGAATGCCTTAATAGCCGTCCATGCCATGCAAGCGTGCAACAATGTGCAGGTGACATCTGAATCAAGTGGTTACCCACTCTGATGGGACTTGGCCTGCCAACTAGCTGCAGCCACCCACATTTGATGGGACACGACCTGCATAAATGCTCTGACAAATGGCTACACCTTAATTCTTACGGACTCCAAGCATCAATAAAATGGATAAGAGGGACCCCCGATCAGGTAACTCACAACAACTCCTACACGCTTATACATGCTCACAGAGAGCACTTCTCTAAGCCTCTCTCTCTTAAGCTTTTCAAGCTCACGGTTGTTGCCCAGAGTACTGATTTGAGTGTCAAGGGTCCTCGCTAGAATCTTCAGTCTCTGGTACTTTTTGCAGGCTTTCGATCGAGCGAAGCCCGCCAAAGAATCCTTGGCTTGCCGGAGAAGGCGACCAAATGCTCGCGGATGTTCAAGGAGGGTGATCTGGCTACAACATATTGGCATGCCATGTAGGAAGGGCAAAGCATGAATCATTAGTGATGCTAGCTTACAGATTTTTGTCCCCCTTAGATCAAGATGATGAATTAAAAGATGGTGATGATAAAATCCTAAGAGATCTCTATCAGTCGCGTGAGAGAATCCCCACAATAAGCTGAGAAATAGAAAGCCAGCCTCTCTACTCCACTATCACCACTACCTCAGGCCATTCAAGCAAAACAATATGCCATCCTCACCCTGCAAAGCCAAGCATTGATAGCAACTATTCAGAAGTTGCTAGAGCGATATTCTATGGCCACACAGCAGCAAACAGAAGCTTTTGCTTCCCCTCTAGTTGTTGCTCAGGCCAGCCATCATTCATCCCATGGAAGATCTTTCCAGTAAGAGACTCACCACCATCAAGCTCACCAACAAACACCACAATCATGAAGCCCCTCAAGTGAGGACACTGGCACCTCCCACTCTAGTCAACATGATTCCTTGGGGGACATGTCACCAACATGCTAAAATATTCAAATCAATAAAAGGAGATAAATTCCTTTAAAGATATTTCATAAAGAAGCTCCAAGCCACCCAAGTAAGACCTTCACTCTTTTTACAGTATGAAAATCAACTTCTCAATGGCCCTCAAGCTGGTGCGAAGAAACCCCTGAGGTGGTTCAAAAGGCTCTCGGGCTTGATCTCAGCAACTCCTAAGTCACCCTCTAAGGTTCAAAAGGCTCTCGAGCTTGGTCTCAGCGACTTCCGAGTCATCTTTCGGGGTTTAAAAGGCTCTCGAGCTTGGTCTCAACGACTTTTGAGTCATCTTTTGGGGTTCAAAAGGTTCCCGAGCATGGTCCAGCACCCTCGGGTCACCCTTCGAAATTCAAAAGGCTTTCGAGCATAGTCCCAGCACCCTCGGATCATCTTTAGATATAGTAGTATCAATAAAGCCCCTTATACATGGCCAGCGAAGGAGGTTCAAACTTGCTTTCAATCATTCAACATGCTTGTCATTGATAAATAAATTAATTTTCATGTAAAGTAGATAGGCTTTTATTCAAAATGTATTTAGTGTCTGGATTAAGATGGGATTAGATTCTATTCTAAACCTCTTTTTGAGTTTGGCAATCCAATGTTTTCATGCATACAAAACCAATATTTCAGTGGAGCTATGATATACAACTCTCTTTTCTTCTCTTCTAAACACTGAAATCGAATTCAATCCAATCCTGTCAGTATTCCAAACGCCACCTCAGTAGAACGCCATTTCTTACCGCTCCCATCAAAAAGTACACGCGTATCATATTAAAAAAAAAAAAAATACAAAGGCTAGTGTTGAATTAATGAAATGGAATTTTAATGCAATTAATTACCTCCCCATTTCCTAAGCCTTCGGACGCCTTGTCTTGATGAATTTTTTATATGTCGTCGCAGCCATTAGACCGTTTTTTGATTGGTCGACATTTTTTAAGCAAAATATGAATATATCGTTAGCCAGCTCTATTATTAAAAAAAAATGAAATAAAAGCCAGTCCATTGGAGAAATTCTATTTGGCCCGCGATTTTTGCTTAGAAGCCCCCCATGCCACTTTAAAAAAATAACATATTTGCCTCCGAAACTTTTGGATCAAAATAACCCTCCTTACTCAATAGCCCCCCCTCCCCCAGCGTCCAAACAGTCCCCCCCCCATGCCCCCGCCACCCCTTCCTCCTCCCCCCGCCTCCCTCACTCCGGATCGTCCGTTGAAGGTTGATTGAAGCGATTACAACCTATAATCGAGCAATGGACAAGCAATTAGTAATTTTTGAAGGTTCTATGTCGCAAATGTTAGTTTATATCACCGTCGTCTTTTTTTTTCTCAGTTCATGCATTGTTCAGCCTGTATGGCCGAACAGGTAAATTCTGTTCGGTCACACAGGGCCGAACAACCTCAACATGTTCGGCCCTGTTTGGCCGAATATAATTTACCTGTTCGGCCACATGGGGCCGAACAGAAGATTTTTGTTCGGCCACTCAGGGCCGAACAGAGGCCAATAATTCGGCCTCGTGTGGCCAAACAGAAAGTTTATTTTTTTTTTAAAAAAAATTAATTATGATTAGGGTTTAAATTATTATTTACATCATGTAGGACGATGCTTCGATCGAATGCAGCGTGATTGGCTCTGATTGTGTGATGGATTACACACATGAATTTACAACTTACGAGGTAAAAAAAATTGATTGCATTTATTTTCATATTTTTGACTGAGCAATTTAAAATTGTATACTAACATAAAACTATTTATTTTATAGATATTCAAAAGTAGAGAAGAAATGTGTAATTGGTGTCGGGATGTCGTAAAGAGGAATGGATTTATCGTTATTATTAAAAAATCTGATATGGGCAGCAATGTTAAGAAACCAATAATTATTTTTTCTTGCGAGAGGAGTGGTACTTGCAAAAGTAAACACATCAATGAAAAGGGATCAAAGACCAGGGTCAGTGGCACTAAAAGTGTGGATGTCCTTTTGCCTTAAGAGGGAAGAAATTGGACACTGCAGATGATTGGATGTTAATGGTCATATGCGGTGTGCACAATCATCCAGCTGCAAAGCATCTTGAGGGGCACTCATATGCGGGATGATTATCTAAGCAGGAGACTACAATGCTAGTGGAGATGTTGAAGAGTTTGGTTCGGCCTAAGGACATATTATCTACTTTGAAGCAAAGAAATGCCCTCAATGTTATGACAATGAAGGCAATCTACAATGCACGGCAGAGGTCCAAGGCTATAGAGACAGCTGGGAGATCTCAGATGCAATATCTTCTTGGTAAATTATCTGAGTGTAAATACATTGAGTAGCATAGGAATTGTATTAAGTCTGATGCTATGCGTGACTTGTTTTGGGCACACCCTGGCAGTATAGAATTGTTACGTGCATTTCCTCGTGTGTTGATAATGGATTGCACTTACAAGACGAATAGATATCGTCTTCCTCTCTTAGAGATTGTCGGGGTGACATCAACTGACCTGACATTTTCTATTGCTTTTGTGTATATGGACTCCGAGCGAGAAGATAACTATACATGGGCATTAAAGAGATTGCGCAGTGTCATGGACACTGATGCTCTGCCTGAGGTGATAGTCACAGATAGAGGCTTGGCTGTATTAAATGCAATTCAGAGGGTATTTCCTACGGCAACACATTTGCTATGTAGATGGCATATTAGTAGGAATGTTTTGGCCCAATGCAAATGGTTATTTGAAATAAAGGAGAAATGGATAACTTTATAATGACTTGAAATATACTTGTGTTGTCCACCACAGAAGATGAGTTTAATGATCACAGGACAAAACTCTAGAGAGAGTTTAGTACCTACCCAGATGCTTTACGATATGTGTCAGATACTTGGCTGAGCAAGTACAAGGAAAGATTTATCGCAGCATAGACGGATGCATGTAGGCACTATGGGAATGTGACAACTAATAGGTATCATAAGGAATTGATAAATTTAAGAAATTTATAAGTTAATTACGCAATTGTTATCTCACTTTTATTTAATTTTATTTACTTTTCTAGGGCTGAAAGTGCACATGCAAGGCTGAAAAGATAGCTTGGATCAAGCCAAGGGAATTTTGAATCATCTTGACAAAAATAGTTTGATTGAGTTGCAGCATAGTGACATTAAAGCCTCATTTGAGAAGAGTTTGACGGTCGTGCAACACGACTTCAAGCCTGCTGAATTCAAAGAACTGCGAGGTTTCATTTCTATAAGTGCATTAAATCAAATCCTCGCTCAAGCAAACCAAGCCAATTTAGTTAGTATTGATGATTCAGTTTGTGGGTGTGCTATTCGGCGCACACATGGTTTACCATGCGCCCACGAGATTGTGCGGTTCAGGATGGAAGGTCGGCCAATTCCCTTTGAATGCATAGATCCTCATTGGAGAAAACTTGATATGATGCCTACTTCAAATATGCAAATATTCAGCTGAGCTGTGAACCAGAGTTGGATATAATTGCTCGGAAATTCAAACAATTAGATGGGTCTTCGCAATTGCAGATGTTAAGAAAATTGAGTGAGATTGCTAGCCCAGAAAGTACTTCTCTTGAAGAACCTACCAAAAGGATCACTCGTTCACTTGGCCGCGGCCGTGCTTCATTGAAGATTGATACATCTACCTGCCGTGATCCTTCTGCCTTTGAGTTGATTCTTTCAGGACAAGATAGTTATTCACCTAGTACGGGCACTCCACCAATGACGCAAGTGCCAAAGAGGCAGCCAAGAAAGAAGGTACGAAGCATTTCTTTCACTAAAGAATGGACCGTGCCGGTATGTGCCAGCACAAGCCGGCAATTTTTGAACCATGTGCCGGTATGTGCCGGACCCATGTCGGTATGTGCCGGCACATGCCGGCAACTTTCGGACCTCGTGCCAGTATGTGCTGGACCCATGCCGATATGTGCCGGCCGGTATGTCTGGACCCATGCCGGTATGTGCCGGCACATGCCGGCAACTTTCGGACCCTGTGTCGGTATGTGCGAACCCGTGCCGGTATGTGCCGGCACATGTCGGCAACTTTCGGATCCCGTGCCGTTTGTTATTATAAAGCAATTGTTTATCATCTAATTCATTCGTTAATGGTTTGCAGGTTCCTCGTCATCGAACCCGGTCATATAAGCCAACAATCTATATTGATCAAATTCCAGATGGGTTGAGGCCGTTCATCCAACATATCGAGGATTGGCTCCGTATTAGGAAGGATTTATTACATGACTTGCAATGTCATTCAGAGCACAATCGCGCTATATTTGATGTCGAAGGGAGGTTTGAGGAGATTGAGCATGCATTATCATATTTTAATAATGCTCCACCTTTTGACTGGTGGATGACTATGATGGATATGGGGCACGTTATAGCATCCGCTATAACGTTGTCCTATACCACCTCTCCTTGCAACAATGTCTTACATTCCTACCTCTACGATCGGTGCCTCTTCCTCCTTTATCCCGCAAAGATATTGCAGGGCGTTCGTTAATGGCAATCATTTTATGGAGGTATTAATTAAACAACTCTTAATCATCCTTAAATGACTAATAATTCATTATGTTTACTAATTTATATATTTTGTAGGTATTTCTCTTACCGGGTCATCCCGTTCCCCCAATAGCAAGCAATTGGCAAAAACAACATTTACCCTGTGCTTCCGAATGGGCTACTTCATATGCATCTAGGATGCATGAGTTCAGACAAACGATATCGTCGGATGTTATTATTAGTGAGACTATTGAGTTGTAGATGTCCTTTTGCCTGGAACAATCAATTTTGTATAATGTTTGACATATTTATATTAATTCAAAAAATTTTCATTCAAATTGAGCCGAAAGAAAGTAAAATTTCATTCAAATTTCAATGTCTTTTACAAAAAGATGCACTATGTGCTAAAATATACAAAATACATGAGGTACATCAGGGATCTCCACCACGCCGTCGTTGACGCCTGTACTGCTGTGGCGATGCATGACTAGGGCCAGGAATATCAGGCTCAATAGGTTCAACCGTAGAGATATGCTGACCCTCCAATACATGTGCAATCTGCGATATGACATCGTACATGTACGTCCCCTGTATTGCAGCAACCTCCTTCCGATCCATATCAAGTATGCTAGTGCAAAGGCCAAGCGCATCTGCAATACGCCGGCCTTGCACGTCAGCATCATCGGGACATGATCGGGAGTAGATATTGGATCGGCTCTCCGGAGGGTGAACAACCAGATGCGTGATCCGAGAATACCACTCCAAAAATTCTGGTACGCAATCTGAGGGTGGGTCACCAGATGGCTCCTGCTCGCTGGGCTCAGCAGGTGATCCTCCCACCTCTTCCATAACTGCTCATAGAAGACATACCGAATGTGGTACGATGCTGCTGTCGATCCTCTGCTGGCTCGCTCAGGGGCTAGTGGCGCACAGGGGATCGTCTGTATCCTACTGAACTGTGTAAAACCCTTTCAGAATGATAGGATTCTACAACATCCATGCACTTCAGGCATCCACTAAAGAATGCAATATCAAGGAACGGATGATCATCCCGGATAAGACGATGGGGATCCCAAACTACCTGCATTATATTAAATCGTAATCGGTTTCATAATGTATGACAAATTATATAAATATACAAGTGCATGGTCCTATGGTACATACCTCATCTACCCTCAATACGTCCAATGACTCGCGTAGAATCACCAAATGGTCCATCGTAGTACGGGGCGGACTGCCGAGCATCCATCGGTGTACGCGGGGCCTAGCATCAGTATAGTCCAGGGCTGGGTGAGGAGTGAGAAAGGGAAAATGCTCATAAATTTATGTCTGGAGAAGCGTCATATATCCACTGATCTGTCTAACGGATGCCTTAGACGCAATCTCCAACTGCCGATATAAATAATCTGCCAAGGCACCCGCACCCCAGGCATATGTCCTCACTCTATCTAAATGCCGAAGCAGAGCAAGATAAGCTATAGGTACCCTCGTCCCGCTCTTATCGATAAAAAGTATACACCCTAACAAAAAAAAAAGCAAATATGCTCGCACCGCACACTCTATCCTACGGCAGCTATCTCTATCTGATATATCATGGAAATGACTCTTCAGCCACTCTAACCTCACAGACTGACCGCAGACAGATAGAACCTCCTGGCGCGCGTCATCCCATGATACATCCAATAGCTGCACTAGGAGGTCCTCAGCATCCCGATCACTCATCCTATTAATCGACAAGGACACTGAGGCACCCATGACACTAATCCCTAATATGGCGGCAACATCATCCAACGTGATTGTCATCTCGCCAAAGGGAAGATGGAAGGTGTTCGTCTCGGGCTGCCATCTCTCTACAAAGCCCGAGACAAGAATCTTATCGGCGAACCGATAAGAGCAATGCACTAGCTCAAGAAGACCCGACTGCTGAACTATATTCCTGAATCTCCTATTCGATTGCCCTGATGCCCACCACTGCCACTCACCTACTTTGGCAGCATGATTCATGCACTTCAGTGGAGTCCGTTCCTGTGAAATATAAATGGATAACTTGAATAACACATAAGAGCATCAAAATAATACATTAAATAAAATACAGTAGAACAACGATTTACCTGTTGCCTACAGAAGGAGGCTACAATAGTGTCCTGAAACTCCTAAGGACAGAGTCATCCTCAGGACCGCCTGGACAAGGCCCATCCGCTTCATCATCATCAACATCCATAGCTGGGATGTCCTCGTCTGCCGTCTCATCTGGGGGCGATGGTGCAACAAGATCCTCAGGAACCTTAATAACCTGAGGCGCCTCGGTTCTACGTCTCCTAGCAGACGTTGTGGGTCTAACTCTAGCTCATGAGGGGCCAGCATCTATATCTGGAACATTATATTATTCATCATTAAAATTATATCAAAATAATATATTTTTATTAAAAATATATTAATAATAAAATATATGATTATATTAATTATACTTTATAATATACTTGATTATAATTATATTAATTATAATTATAATATGCTTTATTATAATTATATTTATAATTTAATTATTCTGTTCGGCCTGCTGGGCCAAACAGAATTGAATCTGTTCGGCCTAGCAGGCCGAACGGAATTGAATCTGTTCAACCTACTGGGCCGAACAGAGATTCTCTGTAGCAGGCCGAACAGAGGAAATTATGTTCGGCCAACCAGGGCCGAACAGAGATCGGGGAGGGTGGGAGGGAGGGGGAGAGGTGGCGGAGAGGGGGCGGAGCTGTCGAAGGGATGCAGATGCCAGGGAGGGAGGGGAGCTTGGCTAAAAAAAAAACTTTTAAGGGAGGCAGATCGAGTGAGCGAGGGAAGGAGGGAGGAAGGGATGGAGACCTTACCTGCCAGATAGGAAGATCCGCTGTCGGGGAAGCTGCCGCCGAGAAGCACCATGAGCGAGAGAGGCGTGAGCGAGAGCAAGCGGGGGATCGCAATCGGATGGGGGGAGGGGTAGTTTAGGTAATTTTTTAAATTTAGAAGGGTTAATGAGTAATTTCGGAGTGTTATTAAGTAAAAAAAGAAAAAAAAATAGGGGGCTCCTGAGCAAAACTTACGGGCCAAATAGAATTTCCAGCCGCGCACAAGATGTCACAAGGACACACCCATAGAATTTTACCGTTGTAGACGAAGAGATAAATTTTGACATTCCAACCTAAGGAATATACCCATCCTCTCTCCCTATATAAACCAAATCTCTCCTTCCTTAACCAACACGCAGAGCTTTGCCCGCCCATCCAAAACTTTGGGGCTCTCTCATGGCCTACTCAAGTTGTCTCTCCATGGCAACCTCGAGCTGGCACTGGTTCAGGAAAAAGTTCGCTCAATTTGGCCATTCTTCCAGGTGCTACTTGAACTGTTCGTATCGATTCCTTCTAACACATTCGAATCCACTGTGCATCTATATAATCTATTTCATCTCAATATCATTTGTGGGCTTCTTTGTTCTTAAATCATTAAGCCTAAAGAAGCCCTTGGAGAGGCCAAGGGACATAGATATGTTCTTCACTTCAGTGTCCGCGGCAACAGTTTCTAGCATGTCGACTGTGGAGATGGAGGTCTTCTCAAACTCCCAGCTTCTGGTGCTTAGCATTCTGATGCTAATAGGTGGAGAAGTGTTTACTTCTATGGTCGGTCTCCAGTTCAGAAGGCAGCAGCTCCGCCCAGCTGGATCAGTCTTTGCCCATGCACCAAGCGTCAATGGGCATATCGAGATGGGATCGTCAGCAGACATCAATGGCCAGGTTGGGATGGAATCTTCAGCAGCCCCTGATCTGGATCACATCGAATCGGGTATCATGGGATCCCCGTTTCATTTAACCAACATGAGGGATCTTAAGTACAATGCTATTACGTATTTGGCTTATCTTGTTATGGGCTACCTTCTGCTGATCCATGTGAGTGGATTTGTATCTGTTCTAGTCTATGTTGATCTCGTAACAAGTGCAAGAGATGTGTTGAAAGGGAAGGGGATTCAAGTGGAGACCTTCTCCCTCTTCACTACAGTTTCTTCATTTTCAAACTGCGGATTTATTCCAACAAATGAGAACATGATTGTCTTCAGGAAAAATTCAGGTCTCCTCCTGCTTATCATTCCTCAGGTGCTCCTTGGGAACACTTTGTTCCCACCATTCTTGAGGTTATTGATATGGGTCCTGAAGAAAATGACTAAACGAGAAGAATTCGTGTACCTGCTGAAGGATTCAAGACAGATTGGATACTATCACTTGTTCCCCTACCCGCATTCTCTCCTGCTAGTTGCTACTGTTCTTCTGTTTATGGTGATTCAGCTCATCTTCATTTGCTCTCTGGAGTGGCGCTCTGAGGCTTTCAGTGGATTGAATTTTTATCAGAAAGTTATTGGTGCCCTGTTTCTGTCTTCGAACTCAAGGCATGCTGGTGAATCTCTCGTCGATCTCTCCACGATTAGCCCGGCAATCTTGGTTCTCTTCGTCGTTATGATGTTAGTTCTCTCTGCTCTCTCTACTTGTTCTGTTCTCTCTCTTTTAACATAGACTATTGCTAACCCAAATTAGTTTTCATTCACAGTGCACAAAGTTGGCATTACAATTATTTCTGAGTATATATGTTAGGAATTTTACTTGTCGTTTAATGCAACATTCTGAATTATTGCATCATTCATTTCAGGATTCAGTCATCTTCATCCTTTGTTTAGTGAATTATGCCTGCAAACTTGATTATGACCTGTTAAAATTTATGAAACTTTCAGCACAATGATTGCAAGATATATAAATCGTAGAGTCATTGATATGCTTGGCAATGGAGGTACACGACATAGTTGAGTGAAGGACAATTATTATTGTCATCTTTTTTCTTTTCTTTTCTTTTCTTTTTTTGGGATGGGAAGATGAAGAAGTTAGGGACTTCCCTCATTAATTTTATTATTAAGAAAGACATGAGAGGCTGAGATTTATTGGCTCTGCCTCTATGCCATTCTTCACAAGAAGAATCGAAATCAATTAAGATTTCTCTTGTTCATCATCCTCCTATGGCGTTCCATAGTTTAAAAATATATTAAATGTTTCCCGGTAGGAACACTGCAATTCCTAATAATTCTATTAAAATAATATTATCATGTCTCAATTTTTTATGAGTCAGTGGTGCCGATTGTTTCACATAATATAAAAAGAATTAATAGTCCCTATTCCTCTTGTCTGCACTAATAACAGGATTTAGTATAGTTCCAGTGTTGAGGGATAGAATCGTCTTTGCATTGATAACCGTGCAAAGGAGCTAAAATCAGCCCCATCCCCCGCCCGCTACAATATACCCCGAGGAACAAGCTAAACTAATATGATCCGGCAGGCCGTACGACCCATAGCTCGATTTTTCCGAGTTTCCATAGTCCAACCTTTTCGAACTACCCGTAGCTCGGCTTCCCCGAGCTTTCATAGCTCGACTCCCATGAGCTTCCATAGCTCGACTTTTCCGAGCTTTCATAGCTCGGCTCCCACGAGCTTCCATAGCTCGACTTTCCCGACCTTCCATGGCTCGGCTTCCCCGAGCCTCCCATGGCTCAGCTTCCCCGAGCTTCCATAGCTCGGCTTCCCCGAGCCTCCCATGGCCCCGCTTCCCCGAGCTTTCATAGCTCGGCTTCCCCGAGTTTCCCATAGCTCGGCTCCCCCGAGCCTCTCATGGCTCGGCTTCCCCGAGCTTCCATAGCTCGGCTTCTCCGAGCCTCCCATGGCTCGGCTTCCCCGAGCTTCTCATGGCTCGGCTTCCCCAAGCCTCCCATGGCTCGGCTTCCTCGAGCAATCCACGACTCGACACTCACCTCCGTGGAACCCGACGCGGGAGAGCCTAGGCCCATCGTAACAGAATCCCAAACAGAGAATCATATTGAGGAGTGGTCTAGGATCTAGTATAACTACCTAGGACCTACGCATCTATCAGATCTCAGGCCATCAAAGAGTTCTCCCAGTCGTCGATCCTTCATCGAATAAGATATGGATCCCACCGGCCTTACAACAGCCTGATTCGAATCATTCTCGTATCCTAACAACCTTCGAACCTTCCAGAAGGCGCTCAAGATCCAGGTGATTGCCTATAAGTACGACATCCCCAGATTCTCTCAGGTATGAGCTCACGGCCCCTGGCTTACTCCCACACTGACTCACTCTCTTTCACTGCTTGTCGGTGCTCCCCCAGAGCTCTCGATTGGCCATCCTTGGAGTGACTCCCCAAAGGATCCTTCTTCCCATTTCTGTTGATCGTCGATCCTCGTTGACTTGAGCGTCGGAGGATCTTCCGTGGAGGGCCACCCCCAACGCCTCTCGCGTGAGGACTTCTGTGCAGATGCGCCCAGGAGGAAGCCCAGATCAGGAGACCGACCGTACCTGAGTCGGAGGACAGATCCCGACGGCAACATCCAGCATCACTAGGATGCTCTCTCTCTATCTCTCTCTCTCTCTCTCTCTCTCGCCTGCTCTCGATTTTTTTTTTTTTTTTTTTTTTTTTGGTAGAACATCCTCCAAACTCTTCCGAGCACGTGTCGCGAGTTGGTCAAACTCTTTGGTTGGCCCACAAGAATAGCTTTTCTCACGTTTCCAACGCTTGACGCTTCGAACCAGTACTCTCTTTTATAAGGCCATCATGTCTGTTTTTTTTTTTTTTTTACTCCCTTTTTTTTCTTTTGAATTGTTTTAGGACTCACATTCTAGCAGCGCACCATTTCAGCAGTCCTTCAATTACATGATCAAAGTGGACCATAATATCAAGGCCAGAAAGTTTGAACTAAATTTATTAGTGTCAAAAATATTGATGATCATAATTTCCACATCTCTCTTTGCCTCACTTTTATTGAAGAATAGTAAAAGAGAGTTCCCACCAAAATTTATTTAAAATAAAAAAATATAAAAAAAGGTCAAAAAGGAAATTTATATCGAAAAAGAGAGGAGAAGAAAGAAAAAATTGTTAGGAAAGGATTTATGTATTTCTGCTCATTTTTTAAGAAAAAAATTATCAAGAGTTAAATGTATCTGATAAAGAATTAGGGTTTGCAAGATTATCATTCTCGTCTCATAAATATATTCTCACTTCAATCTAGCTCATTCCTACCTAAAATAGTTGAACTATATAACTTATTTTTATTAATAAATTAGGATTATTTTAATTATCATACATACATTTAAAATTCATTAATTTTGAGTTCATATATTCTTCGATTCATGTTTGAATTATGAAAAGTTAGTTCTTCAACATAATAACCTTTTAATCATATATGACACTATTAGAAAATCAACTCTTTCATGTTTGAGTAGAGAAGTTCTAACCGAAAGTTATAAACATTCATATGAAACAAGCGGCTCCATATTTTAGGGATTTTGGTACAAGTAAATCAAGATATAGTTGCAAGTGATGGGAGGTACATGATTAAGGCATGAAAGGGTTGAATTTTTAATTTAATATTAGAGATTGAGATTTACTCTAAGATCAATCATTAAACCTAATTAAGGTAGTGTTTGATAGGCCAAAAGCTATCCCTGGATAAATATACAGGATAGCATTTATCCAGGGGATAGCTGTGGGAATAAGCATCTTTTTAAAATTACAAGTCTGCCATCAAGGGATAACTTTAGTTATTCCTGGGTTCTCTAGGGAATAAGTTCAGAGGATAACCCATGGTTAAACATAGGTTATCCCGTCTGATTAAATTTTTTTTAGATCTATCCCCTCTAGCTATAGCATTTGGGAATAAGGAGGGATATCCTTCCTTATCCCCCATATCAAACACTACCTAAGTGTTTTCCTTGTTCTTTATCCTTTGCAGCATTTCATAACTTAATAATATATTAGGCATTTACCTATAGGAATTATTGCCATGTCTTGATAGATGTTCTTAGGAGGTGATGGCAGGGGTTGATTGCATTTTTTTATTAAAAAAAATTATTCTTGTTGCTACTGAAATCTATCCTCCGACTCGGACGCGGTCGAGCTTCAGAGTGGGCTCCCTCCTGGGCGGACCTGCAAAACAGTCCTCACGCAAGAGGCGTTGGGGGTGGCCCTCTGCGGAAGACCCTCCGACGCTCAAGTCAGCAGAAATCAACAACAAACAAATATGGAGAGAAGGCTCCCGCTGAAGAGTCTCTCCAGGATGGCCTTTCGAGAGCTCTAAGCAGAGCGTTAATGACGGAAAGGGGTGAGCAAAGATAGATGGAGAGTGGGCGAATATGCAAGCGCATATACCTGAGAAGTCGAAAGACGGTCGTATTTATAGATGATCACCTGATTCCTTGGAGGCGTCGTGGGTTTGAAAGCCGTTAGGATTCGAATCCAGTTTGTTATGAGGTCAGTAAGATTCGCATCTTGTTAGTTAGAGGACTGATTTGAATCAGGCGGTTATAAGGCCGGTAGGATCCGCATCTTGTTAGTTAGTGGATCGACGATCGAGAGGGCTATCACAGAGAATGGCCTGATTTGCCGAGGTATGGAAAGGCTCGGTTTGCCGAGGCATCCGATGACTCGGCCCACCGAGGTATAACAAAGGAGTAAGCCGGGCGTCAGGATGGTTTGATTCCGCAGAGATGTAGATATCGCTCGGGCTGGGATCGAGAGATAGAGGTCGCTCGGGTTGAGGCCGACGGGAGCCGAGGCCGAGAGACATTGAGATAGCTCAGCTAGCGAGGCCGAGAGACATTGAGATAACTCGGCTAGCGAGGCCGAGAGATTAGGCTCGCTCGGGCTAGGACCGAGGCATAGAGACAGAGATCACTCGGACTAGGACCGAGGCACTGGGATAGCTCGGCTGGCGAGGCACACCCGAGGAATCCTTGGCTCGTCGAGGGGCTAAAGTGCTTTGATCAGAGGTATAATGGCTGACTCATTTCTAGCGGGCATTACACAGTGAGTGAGAGTCAGGGTTGATCCTAACCTCTTGCATGATTATTAACGTAATGGTGATTTTACCCCTCAACACATGCCCCCCACTCCCTAGTTCGAAGCTTAGGTTCGAGCGTAGGAAGTATAGCTCCAGGTGGCACGATCTGAATGGAAGGGTATGGATTTGATAGCATGCGTAATGATGCCCTAATTAATGTTGCGCGGTCGTCGTGCCTTTACGGGATGAATCCATCATTTCTTAGGGGCAACGGTTGGGGAAGTGCCATGTAGCAAAACCCAATTTTCACGGTGCCTGCAATGCGGGTTCCGGGTGTCTCGATTAAAATGCCTTATCTTCTCTTTGATACAGTTTTCTTTGAGGAAAAACAAAGTTGAAACAGTGCCATTCCCATTCACAGCGCTCTTTCGTTTCTTCTCGAAGAATCTTGTTCCCCTATTTTCTTTGTAACCTTGCTCGGTGTCTCTTTCGACCAACAGCATGGTGAGTCCTAGTGACATGGTTTTAGAGATTGTTGCCAAAGATTTGGGGAGAATACGCCAGAAGTATGGCATTCCCTCATATATCCTTTTGCGGTTGCCAGAGCCCGAGCATAGGGTCTCGCAAGAACTGGAGCGTGAGATCTTTCTTTATGAAGATAGCCTGAAGGCAGGCTACGGTTTCCCCTTCATTCTCTAGGCGAAGGAGATCATGAGGTTTTACAACATTTGCCCGACAATGGTGGCTCCTAACAGCTGGCGCAGTATCTCGATGTGCAGCCAGGTTCAGGTAACAGTGACTCTTCCCCTATTCCATGTTTGTTATCATCTGATGTCTGGAAGGAACTCGGAGTGGTCCTATATCGAACCTCGGAGATCATTCAAGACAATCATAGATAAGCCGTCGTCCATAAAGGAGTGGAAGGTCCAATTTTTTATCGCCGAGGGGAACATCGGCTCCGACTTCCCGCAGGGATGGAGAAGCTTTGTCAGGGATTTGAAAACGCATCCAGCCCTATCCGAACAGGAGAAGGAGGACCTAGAGGTCCTTTGTGATGACCGAGTGTTCTCGGCTAATGACTTACTATCGGAGGAGGCCCTTTTCGCCGCTGAATTTAGCCCCATCGACGTACAAGGTAAGTCCTTTTCTTTTTTCCTTTCCATTGATTTCACTCGAGCAAGTATATCTCGATCTGATCGTTTGCCCACTGTGCTGCAGCCAAGAGATCTGCACTAACGGGCCGTATAAAGAAAGAGTTGGGCAAGCGCCCGAGAGAGACTAGTAGTGTGGAAAGGCATAAGCCTGAGAAGAAGGTCTATCTTTCTGAAGAGCACTCGCTGGAGGCTAGGCAAGTCAAGGTTAGCCCGCGCTCCTTACCATCGAAGAAGAGAATGTGGGAGTACCGGCAGTGAGAGAGGGGTTCCCTCAGTTGGGGGAAGAAGCGATAGTCATGATGGAGGCAGAGAGCAGAGGAGGACTCTAGGAAGGTTGCTGAGATCCCTGTCTTTTGGTGGTGGAGATAGTGGACAGCCCGGACGAGGCTTTGTGTGCTCATCTGGCAGTCCCCTCTCCTAGGGACGAGTTATTGCCAGGCTTGGTAGAGGTCGGTATCCTAGGGGTTCCTTCCCCAAGCGAGAAGATCTCTCTGGCTTCGGTGGGAGAACAGGAGGGAGCGATTGCAATCGCCGAGGCTCAGGATGAGCCTACCATCGAAGGCCTCCCTCGGAGGGATTAAGGGGCGGTGACGTTGGGCCGATAGTAACGGAGGCTCGAGAGGAATCTTCCGCTAGAGAGCTTCCTCCTGGAGAGGTTGGAGGAGCTGGTGAAAGGATTGAGGCCTCGGTGGAGCCTGTGGGGAAAAGTAGACGCTGGCGATCGAGGAGAAAACCTCGGACGAGGGGAGAGGACAAATAAGAATCTTCCAGTTGAAGCTTCTCCCACTGAGGCTTCAGGAAAATTGGCGCTTGGGCTGGCTGAGGTATCCGAGGAATCTCAGGCCAGAATTTTGCTGAAGGAGGCCAGGAGGTTGAAGGCTTCTCAGCCTGAGATTGCCCAGATTGGCCCCTCAGACGGGCAGCCCGGTAGTTTGGACCCGGCCATCGAGGCGGCGTTCACGGCCCTGATGAGGTCGGTGTTGTATCCGGGCGCGAGTCCCTTGGCGAATGAATTTATGGACCTAGACCTCATCGATGCTGCATTTGGTCAGCGGAATGTGGCGAAGGATGTCCATCTTCTTCCTAAAATCGATAACTCCGCCCTTATGGGGCTTACTAGGTCCTACGCTTCCCGGGTGAGTTGTTGTTCTAGAGCAATGGGTGCCTTCTAGGTTGACTTGATTGCGCTTTCTTATTTGCATTTCATTTCACATAGTGCTTTGATCACTAGGGCGCTATGTTGGCGCTTGAATCTGGCAGCAGGGACCAGTGCCCAGGCTAAGAGAGTCAGCACTGAGCTCAGATTGCGAGCGAGGCGTCTGATAAACTTGAGCGAGTTCTTGACGTCACCAACGAGAACTTGGCGAGGGCGAGGGGACTGCATCAGGCCGCCCTCAATGATGTGTCCAAGTTGAGGCTTGAAGTTAAGGAGCTACGCGGGCTCCGATGAGGTATGACGAAGCATGCTCGGAGCTATTGCAGATCGAATCTAGGCATGCTGGAGAAATGGAAACTGTTAAAAAATAATTTGACGAGAGTCGAGACAGGTTGAGGAAAGAAGCTGCCGAGGAGAGGAATCGCCTAAATAAAATGCTTAGCGAGATGGAGGAGAAGATCCGGTAGCTACAGTATTGCGTCCTCGCTAGGGATAGCAGAATTAAGTGGCACTAGGAGAAGATGGCCAAACTCGACGATGAGCTCTCCCAGTCCAGGGAAGAAGCTAACAACAGGCAATCAAGAATCAACGACCTTAGGGATAGGATCGAGCAGGTCTAGACCGACAAGCTGAGGGCCTTTGGCGAGATCGCGGAGTTGACCAAGAGATTAGCCCGGCAGGATGAAGAGGTACGATGTCATCTCTTTAACTTCCCCTATTATCTTATTGTTGCACCGGCTAACTCTGTGCTGACAGATGGAGAAGGCGAAACTCGAGGGCCAAGGTCAATTAGAAAGCCTGCAAGGAGAACTAGTGTCGAGTCGTCGAGGAGCTCGGAGCTCGAAGGGTGGGTCGCTGGGACCGAAGAGCGAGTCACCTCACTTCGGGGCTAGGTTGCTGAGGCTGAAAGGCAGCTTGCCCTACTTCGGGGTGAACAAGATGCGACCTGTGCCGAGGCTTTTTAGCTTGGCGCGGAGGAGGTTCGAACCAAAATATCTCGGGAGCATCCAGAATGGGACCTCTCCTTTTTGGACGTGGAACCCTTTGAGGCCTGTACCCCGGGGCTGAAGAAGCTGAGTATGAAGATATTTCAGACGTCGATCTTGATGCTATTCTGGGTTTTAATGAGGGTTGCGGCTCCTGAAGGACACTCTCAGCTTGCCGCCGAGGAAACAACGATATTTGAAGTGGGCGAAACAAGCCAAGCCCCCCAAATGTTACCGAGGAGGCTGCTGGGACCGATCCAACCCCTGATTCTTAAGGGTCACTTGTGTATTTTTTGCTTCTCAAATTTGTAATCTGGTTGAAATTTCTGATGAACGGGTCTTTCGCCTCCACTTGTTTTCTTTTTGCTGATCTCCCAAAATTTTTGGATACTGAGATGGCTTCTGGAGGTGAGGGGCGATCGACTGAAGCGTGAAGCAGCGGCGTCAATGGCCGTGAGGGGGCCCATAGGAGCTGCACTACAGTAACCGTCGATTGGGAGGTCTTGGCGTCACTACTCGTAGACCGCGAGCGACTCCAGAGGGTGACCGAGCAATACCTGGCTGTTTCCATGAGAGAGAACGAGCTCCTTCATCGGGACCAATAGCCGGTTGGAGGGGCAAGTAGCATCCCTCCAGCGATAGATTGCCGAGTTAGCTCTATGGCATGAGGGGAGCTCGGCAACGCTCGGAGAAGATGTCAAGCCCCAGTGAAAGCTCATGTATCTTTTTCTTTTCCTTTTTGTTTCTCTTTTTGTGATGAATGAAAAGGAATTTTTGCAATTTTTGTGCTCGCTGCCACCTCCGAAACGTTCTTTCTTACTATTCAAGTCTTACGAAATGAACCATCCTCCTAGGGAATACCTGGTAATCTTGGCGAGACCAAGGTATGGTGTCCCCATTTTGGTAGAGGTAGGCGGAACTCATAAGTTCCAGTTGGAGTGCAATGTATTGCTCAGTCTTGCCGAAGCATAAGGGGCGTCCCGTGAGCGTTGAGGCAAGGGTAGCTATCTCAGTCAGGACTGGGAGATAAGGGAGCATTCGGTTTTTCCTGAAATAAGGAGACTATCCCGGCTTTTAGCCAAAAAAGAGATGTCTTGGTTTAGGCCAAGGCATAGCAGATGGTTCAGTTCTGGGCCGAAGCAGGAGATCTTGGCCTGGGCGACGTATCTTTATTAAGGGGTACTTGGCTTTTGTGCCTTTCTATTGCTCTGCCGACGTTTTGTCTTTTTCAAGGTGAGTTGATTTGCAAGGGCGACAAGCATCGGCTTTCATTGGGGGGGGGGGAGGACACCTTTTTCATCGGGGATTTCCTAGGCTCGTCCATATCTCGAAGATTTGCAGGCCTTTTTTCAGCATTTAAGACTCCCGATTCGAGATCGCAGGGAGATCTCTTTCCATAATGACTCGAGGGGCACACTCGGCGCGCTCTGATGTGTATTTTCTTATCCCGGCGCCACGTGGCACCACGGCTTTTATGCCGTTTGGCCCGGCCAGGGCTTGTAAGCTACCCAAACTGGTCCAAGGCTTGCAGATCACTCGGCTCCCAGCCATACTGGGAGCGCTCGGCCATACCGAGGCTTCGTGGAATCGGACTCGGCCCGGCCAAGGTACGGAGATTTAGCTTAGGACTCGGCCTAGCCGAGGTATGGAGACTTAGCTTAGGACTCGACCCAGCCGAGTTACAGAGATTTAGCTTAGGACTCGGCCCAGCCGAGTTACGGAGAGCTCAGGACTCGCCCAGCCGAGGTACGGAGATTTAGCTTAGGACTCAGCCCAGCCGAGTTACGGAGACTTAGCTTAGGACTCGGCCCAGCCGAGGTAGCTTAGCTAGGACTCGGCCCAGCCGAGGTACGGAGACTTAGCTCAGGACTCGGCCCAGCCGAGGTACGGAGACTTAGCTCAGGACTCGGCCAGCCGAGGTACGGAGACTTACTCAGGACTCGGCCCAGCCGAGGTATGGAGATTTAACTCAGGACTCGCCCAGCCGAGGTACAGAGATTTCCTGCTCAAGGAGATAGCTCGGTTGTGCCGAGAATGGGTAAGCAGCATCTATTTTTCATTACGACTTTTCAGAAAATGATTGTAGCGATCATGCCGTGGTTAATAGAAACAAGATGCCAAAGCTGTAAATGGGGCAAGTCTATAGAAAGCGTACCCTACTGATGGTATATACGGAGATTGTCTGAATTCCATGTTCGGGAATAGATTTTTCGTTTGGATCCTGGAGCTTGTAGGTACCGGGTTCGATGACTTCCGCCACTTGATAGGGGCCTTCCCAGTTGGAGACAACTTTCCTTGTTCCAGCGGTTTGGAGACGGATGCTTTCCGGAGGACAAGATCGCCGGGCAAGAAATATTTCCCTTTGACTCTGGAGGCATGATAGCGGGCCACTCTTTGCTGATGTAGCTACTCTGATTCGAGCTTTCTCTCTGATCTCTTCCACCAGGTCAAGATTGGTGCGAAGCTACTCGTCGTTAGCCTTTTCCGAGTAGCTCTCCACCCGTAGAGAAGGGAGTCCTATCTCCACGGGGATGACGGCTTCCGTGCCGAAGGCCATCCGGAATGGGGTCTCACTAGTGGGGATTCTCTGGGTGGTGCGGTAGGCCCATAGGACATGGTGAAGTTCGTCCGCCCATCTACCTCGGGCTCTGGCAAGCTAAGCCTTGATCCCTTGAAGTAGGGTCCGGTTAGTTACTTCGGGTTCTCCGTTGGCTTGCGGATGCCCTACCGATGTGAGGCAGTGACAGATCTCATGCTCCTCGCAGAAACCTCAGAACTTTGGGTTATCAAACTGCTTGCCGTTGTCGGTGATGATGGTATGCGGGAGGCTGAAGCGACAAATAATGGATCTCCATACGAAGTCCCTAACCCGAGCTTCGGTTATCTGGGCAACTTCCTCGGCCTCGACCCACTTGGTGAAGTAGTCAATGGCGACAAACAAGAACTTTCTCTGTCCAGTGGTGAGGGGAAAAGGCCAAGGATGTCCATACCCCACTTAGCAAAGGGCCAAGCGGAGGAAATAGGGACCAAACTGGCGGAGGGGAGCCTCTGGATACTAGAATGTCTCTGACATGGGTCGTAAGCTCGGACGAGATCGTCAGCATCCTTTTGCATGGTGGGCCAATAAT